>JBBPMO010000136.1:0-49944 GCA_038090315.1 Xanthoconium stramineum | reverse complement strand
TGCACTGTCTCAATATTTTCCTGTCCTGCCATGGCCACTCTGGCTGGGCAGGCCTCTTTTTTTGCTCTTTCTTTATCCTAACCCTAACCCTATGTACATAACTGTCTTAATCTGGTAATTGTAAACTACTCTCCATACAGTCATGAATCAACTCCTTCTTACACTTCGACCTTACAACGATCTTACGTCTCTTAGGACTTTGCTTCCGCGACTGAGTAAGCTCGACTTGAAGCCTTTCGACTTAGAACATTCGACTTAAGGACGGTCGACACGTTCGACTTCACCCAGATGTACGTACCATCGTTTACCTGTGTTCGATTGACGCCGTTGATAACGTTGCCTTTGTAGGACTCGATGACTTGGTCCTACCAAGATAGACGCCGTCCAGCATTGCCGAGACGATGTCGGTGCGAGAGCACGCTTCCTGGAGTACGACGACGTGTCTGTCGTCTTCTCCGCTTATCACAATACTCTCGCTCTCGATATGACCATGAACGGGCTGGTAAGTAGTGTTGAACGTAAGTATTGTATGTACCCAAAGTAAACGGTCGCGTTCACACGTGTCTCTGAATCACCGTCAAGTAAGCTTTGATCAAGGGACAAAGGTTTGTGGGAATGAGACGAGCCAACCAACCCTGCTTGTTGGTCGGGATATCCGTGCGTTGAATAACTCCAAATATGTATATAGTTCCCGGAATGTGAGACGGATGTACGCGATACTTATAATAAGTAAACTCGGAAACCCGTTGTTTGAACCTTGCTCGAAAGCGTCGCTAGCGTCAAAGATGTCGCCTTTCAAGGCACCCCATCTGTCAGCGGAAGAGCCTGGGAGCGGGTAAGTGTATGGCTGCAGTGAGAACGCCGTTCGTGGGTCGCCTTCTAGTCTCCTCTGTATCGTCTCGTGAACAGTGAGACGCGCGAATTGATTCATGATCCTAAACTGGTGCCGCAATATGTATGTAGTTGATAAAAATGCAAATACATAGATCGATTTTGGCGTGATCCGCGTTACTTAATAATGAACACGCACCCAGAACCCCTGATCATGACGCTACCGATTCCAAATCGCAGACGCGACAGCGACGACGTCGCGCATCTCCGCCACGTCGTGCACCCGCACAACGTTCGCCCCTTGTTGTACCGCACACGCGACGGCTGCCGCCGTGGCCCACCCCCGTTCTTGAGCGCTCGTCTGGCGACCCTGGTACGTCCCCTCTGTATCCGGCTCATTCAAGATCACGCCCCACACTGACTTTTTGGAGGGGCCAACTAGGAGGGGGTACCCCGCTAACGGGTTCGCATTCCCACACCCATCTACCCCGTCACCGTCGGGCGCGGGCTCGGTCACGCGCGCCAAACTACGCATTAGCGCCAGCTGCCCCTCCACAGGCTTGCTAAACCCAATCCCAGGATCGACGAGGACGAGCCATCGGCGTACCCCGCCGGGCCCACGCACGATCGCGTCCACCTTGCGCCCAAGCTCGATCTGCACCGCGCGCACGATCTCGCTGCCGCCACCGGTAGCCCCGCCCTCGCTCCCGTCCGCGTAGGCGTTGTAGTCCTTGTTCGCAGACGCCTCCCCCCGGGAGTGCATCAGCACGACAGGAACGCTCAACTCCCTTGCCACGCCCCGCATGCGCTTGAGGTGCGCGGCGGATGCGTCGTCCGGGGGATACGCCGGCCCCGTAAATGCGTACACGTCGTTAATGCAATTGACACCAGCACGCACGGCGCGCTCCGCCACTTCCCACCGGAACGTGTCGACCGAAAGCAGAATGTCGCGGACCGCCTCGGAAGGGTGCACCCGGATGGCGTGGATGACAGGGAGGATGCGCGCAAGCTCGTCACTGGGCGAGACGGGGGAGGCATGCGGCCGCGTGGAGTAGCCCCCGATATCGATGATGTGGGCGCTGGATGCGACGGCAGCTTCGGTGTAGGCGAGCGCGGTAGGGAGGGTGTTGTGCTGGGCACCGTCGGAGAAGGAATCAGGAGTGACGTTGAGGGTGGCCATAAGATAGGTTTTGCGGGTGCGGGTGCGTTTGGTAGTTGGGGAGGACAGAATCCAGTATTTGGCTGTTGGGGGGACTTGGATGGTACCGGTCTTGAGGACGTCGGTGTCGTCCAGGGGGTATTTAGGGAATGGTATCACTTTGAACATGGGGAAGTCGTTCTCTGTCTGGGTAGAAACCTGCTCGTCCAAGAGGGCGGATATCGTCTTGTTGCATGCAGGGTGTACGAAATGCGGGATCATACTAGCGTAAAGTTGAGTTCGCGATGTGTAGTAAACGCTGGAGGCGGCTCACTCGTTCAAGGGACGGAGCACGAATTCGCGCTCGCACATGCGTGGATGTGGGATGACGAGCTCGCCGATCAGATTGTCCAAGCTCGCCCGGCTATCCGGAGGCCGAGTATCCACGAGTTGGTCATCATACGTGAGGATGTCGACGTCGACTGCACGTGGACCGAAGCGCATGCTCGGTACTCTGCCGACAACCTGTTCGATTTCCTTGACCAGACGAAGTAATTCCTTGGGAGACACGTTCGTTTCGATCTAGGCGAGCGATGAACACGGATAAGAGGATAGACGGTACAAGAACGTACCATACAAGCGCAGTTGGCAAACCGAGGTTGGTCAGTGACATACATTGGCGCGGTCTCGTACATGAAACTGGTGTCGACGACCGACACCTGGACATCCTCGGGCAAGTCACTGAGCAAGGATCTCGGTACCTCGAGGAGACGTAACGCCGTCTCAATGTTGGCGAACCTGTCGCCGAGGTTTGAGCCAAGCGCAAGGGCAGCAGAGTGCAACGACAAGGATGGGCCACTGCTCTCCGCGTCCGCTTCGGTACTCGATGTGGGAAGGGACGGTGCAAAAACCTCGGGAAAGTCATCTCGTCGACGAGTTATTTGGACTTGGGCAGAGGACGCGAGGGCCAATGCGTTTGGCTTCGACAGTTTGAGTGTCACCTTGTCGTCTGGGTTTTTTGTGTACCCGAGAACGTGTTGTGCGACGGCTGAGGCGAGTGCCTCCACGGTGAGGTAAGCCGAGGGAGCGAATGTCTGTAGTCCATTCGTGCGTTAGCGCACCGTCGACTTGATAGGAATGGAATGGTACACACTCGGCGGATGGACGCCGAGAGGGCGACGAACGGAAACGGTTCTCCTTGTTGCTGTCCATCGATCGTGATATCGAACACGACAGGCTGTTCCTTGATGCGTTCCTGGGGGTTCACACCAATGATGGTGTCAAAGGCAAGCCCATTGATAACGGACTTGCATGGGTTCATCGACATTTGCCCTCTCTTGCGTGTCGTCTCAATCATGAAACGGGGTAAAGCATCCCGGAGAGTCACGATGAGACCCGCCTCGTCCACGTCCGGGTGCGAACCAAAGAGCGTCTCGTAGACGCGATCGACGAGGGCCTCGAGGGACGTAAAAGGTGTTTTGGGAAGCGTCGCCACGAGCGTTGTGTACACGGCTGCATAGTTGATCGAATGCGTCAAGTCGTCCGACCGCGCAGCCCTCGAAACGTCGTGCGTGAGGCACAGAGAGAGTAACACAGCCTGCTCGTCGTCGTCGAGAGTGAGTGTGAGAACAAGCTCGTCGATGTGGATGGTGTCCCTGCAATGGCGCATCATGTGTGGGAACAAATGCTGGAAGCGGTTCACGATGAGCGTTCAAGCTGCACTAGACCAACTCGCGACGTACCGCGCACAGAACACGCGCTCGTCCCAGGACGTCTTTGAAAAGGGCGCGCTCATCCTCGAGAAGAATGCCGTCCACAAGATGGGCGACGACAGTGCGTCCTCGGCCACGTTGACTAACAATGGTGCTCACATATATGCATATGGTTAGGTTGGGCGTTTCTGGAACAGTTGGCGCTTGCTGCGATAGATGTCGGACGGTTGGACGTGGCGGACGTACGTGCGTGGACTCGGGGGATTGGACGGTCTATGCTCACACACGCCCCTTGGTCGACGCCCGTTAACAGGAATGCCTGCGGATGCTCCACGACAAGTTCCCGGGTTCACCGCGCGTGGATTGTCTCACAGGCATCCGCATGGAAGCTACCGAATCTCCAGATATTGCCCTCAAGTATTATGCAGAGTTGTTGGAAACGGATCCCACCAATGCGGTACGTGGATAGGTGCGACTACTACACGTCCTGTGTCCTTACGAGTTTCAAGGGCATATGGAAGCGGCGTATCTCGATATTTCGACGGACGGGCAAGATTGACAAGGCGGTTCACGAGCTCTCACAGCTGCTTGATACGTTCTATACCGATGTCGAAGGCTGGCTCGAGCTGGCCAACATTTACGCGTCGTCCAGCCAGTACGTTTCCAACCCCTTGTCTGAACCACCGACATTGACGAGTTGCCCAGATATGAATATTCTCTGCAATCGCTAATGCATGTTCTCTTACTCGCACCACAGAACCCATTCTACATGTTGCAAGCGGCAGAAACGGCGTACACGGCCGGGGACCTGGCACTCTCGATTAAAATGTTTCTCATGGCGGTCGATATGACTGATGGCGACGATTCCGAGTCGCTCGCCGAATCGGCACCGCTTGGTATCACCGTGCGTGCGTGGTATGGTGTCAAACTCGTGGGTGGCATGTTTATCTCTGGACTGAGATGACGTTGACGTTGACGTAGTGCACGAGACGCATCGCGCAGGATGCACGGCTGGCGACGAGTTCTCCCTCTAATACGCCCCCTCCGAAGAATGTCGGACTGTTGGACGAGCTTGCCACGGAGCGGCTACGGGTCGCATATTCGAGCTCTGGGCAAAAGGGAGAGATTGCCAAAGGGCGAGAGGAGGTGTTTGCCTGGGTCGCTTCTCCATGACGCTATCTCTGGTAGGAAGGAAATGCGTCAGACCACCGCAATGGTAGCGCGGTTAATTTGCTAATCTCTGCGAGTGGTTGATAGAAGTTCGTCACATGTGTCGTTTGGATAGAGCCATTCCCCTGATTATACTTACCCTAAAAAGCAACCGAGAGAAGAATGAAAACGGCCGCAACTAGCTTGTGAAACCGTCCTCGGAGCTATGTGACGTTCCTGGTTGTCTCACTGCGGACCAGTGGGAGAGCCGATCACTGTACGGATTTGGGTGCTCGTGACTTTAATCGATCCAAACACGGCGAACAGGCTACACGTACAAGAGCGGGAGACTACACAGAACTTCTGTATCAGGCCGAGGATGTAGCTGATTATGTACGCGAGCAGGATGCGAAGATAAGTTTGCGGACATCGACGATGGTGCGCTGGAGACCAATTGGTCACTGAGGGAAGTCAACATCTCCCTGGTTTCCTTCTTCTGGATCGCATCCAGCTTGTCCTCCAACGCCGACATTTTTTTTATCCACTGTCCTTCGTGTGAGTGAGATAGGGGTTACCATATTTGGTAATCTACATGGTGTTGTGGTGACGTGTCATTGTCCTTGCCCTCCAACATGTTCGCCGACGAACTCAAGACACTCCGTAGACTCGGATTCCGTCACGTTCGTGTCTTGTTTCCTCGCGTCTGCAATGTTCAAACCGGCTTTTTCAGCTTCTCCTCCAAATGCTCAACTTTGCGTCGGTCATCGCGTCGGGCTTGATGCTATGGAAGGGACTGGGCCTCTTTTTCAACACAGAGTCTCCCATCGTTGTCGTCCTCAGGTACGCGTTTCCACTCGGTCTAGGGTGAGTCTGATGGGGACCCAGTGGTTCTATGGAACCCGCCTTTTACCGCGGTGACCTGCTCTTCCTCACCAACCCGCCCAACGCGCGCTATCACACTGGCGATATCACCGTATACAAGGTCCCGAATGCAGAAATTCCCATCGTGCACCGTGTGATGGAGACACATGACATTTTCGTATCCAACTCCACGCGCAAGTCCAAGAAAGACCCGTTCGTGCCATTGCTCATGTCCTTGCCCCCCGCGCTCACCACGTCCGACAGGTTCGCCAAGTATGCTCCCGGTCCAAACCAGCTGATGCTCACCAAGGGTGACAACAACCACGTTGATGATCTTGAGCTGTACCAGGGGCTTGATTTCTTGGAGCGGCGCCACATCATTGGCAAAGTCCGCGGGTATGTGAATCAAGATGGTTGGTTTGTTGGTGTTTAATCCCCCTTCCCTCTTCAGCTTTTTGCCGTATATCGGATACGTAACAATCGCCATGGTACGCACGACCTTTTGATTTCTCATCTCCGTCGCCAAATCTGACGTGCGCGTGTTTGTGGGCAGAATGATTTTCCGCAACTCAAGTATGCTTTGCTGGGTGGCCTGGGATTGTTGGCGCTGATACAACGCGAATGAGCGGCTGTGTACTCGACTGTCACCCCAGGATCGATATCAGGCCGTTTTTTTTTTGGCGCGTCCGTTTGATATCCCAACGCAGGATGGTAATTCGGGTCGTTGGCGCGTTCTCGCGCTGATCGCGGTGGCGGGGTAAACGTGGTCACGTGGGGTGCCAGTTCAGAGTCGTCCTGGAGGAAGCGGTCCCGTATTCAGATTCAGCACAAAACGTTGATCCACTGCTTCTATGATTTGTCGCGTGTTCGAGAATGGGGAGCGAGTCACCGTGAATTACATAACAAATAAATAAAAACAATTGAGAGTATCTGGGGTCCTAATGATACCCCGATTGCATGTCCCGTACTAGTGGCCAAGCGAGGTGCATTGTGCAACTCGGCAAGCAAGATCGTTTGTTCCGTCTTGCTCACCGCTCTCTCTCTCCTTCCCACCTCCTTCTCCTCCCCCTCCCTGTTTTTTCGCCTTTTTTCTGGCCCTAGGGACGTCCATTTTGCCCAGCTTGCCATGGACACGTCCCCCCTCGCCGACCCGCAATCGCAACACCAGCCCCAGTCCGGCCCAGCGCCATCCACTGGCCCGTATGTCCGCTCTTTCTCCTTCTGATATACCCCCTCATCCGCCACAGCCAAATTCGCTCCCGGGTCACCGTCGTATGTGCAGAGGTATGCACAATCTTTGCTCATCCCCGCCATCCTCTCACCCCACCCAGTGCAAGCGTCTCAAACTCAAGTGCGACCGTCGCACACCCTGCGGGTCCTGCACCAAGCGTGACACCGTCGCCAGATGTGTTTATTCGCCCGCAGCAGCGGAAAAAGTGTGCGGACCCCTGTCATCTCTTCCTCCTACTTTTTTCCTCACTCTTTCCCACCAGCGACCTGCACTCCCTGAACAACCGCCTCATCCAAGTCGAGTCCCAGCTCGCACAATTTACCGCCCCAGGCGCGCGTTCGCATAACTTTTACAACCACCTCCCCGGTCCGTCAACACACTCCGATCGTCCCCTCCTTGCGGTCGGCCAATCAGGCTCGTCTATCGCAATATCGCTCGACGACATCACTGCAATATGGCTTGACGAGCTTGACCTCACCAAGGACATCTTGCCTGTTCAGTCCCTGCCTGCCCATTCATCGTGCCCTGCTTATACCTCGAACCATGTCAAAGTCGAACCAACGCCCACCGCACTTCCGCCCCAAGATGTCCCCAACCCTTCGGACCCTCCCATACACCTCCTCCTGCCCCAAATCAGCGATTATTACGCTTCCTCGTCACCTACAGCAACCGAGTCCCCTTCCGTGAATCCTCGGTTACTTGCACACCTCCGTTTTGCGCCGCGAAGACGACAAAAGCTGTATGACAACGTCGAAGACGCCCTCAAGATGCACCCTTGTTTCAATTTCAAACACTTCAAGGATCGTGCAGAAGCAATGTTCAAGTGGTCTTCGGAAGTCGACGGACACGACGGTTCGCTTCCTGACCCTTCGACATCTCAAAATGGGACAAATGGGCCTAGCAAGCTGGAGACTGCTCGTGCGGTATTCTTTGGCACTCCCCCGTCCACATCCTCGAGTCGTACTCCGTCCCCTCCAAAGCCTACGCTCTCCTTTTTCGCCGTTGTGGCGGCCGCTTTTGCGCTTGGTACGTTGGTCGACAGAGAAATTGCCGAGGAGGAAGCCCGCTTGGACGTCGCTCATGCAGACAACGCGACTCCGGATGAGTCGTTATCACGGCCAACCACGCGCAAGAAGCAAGATCTGTTCCCCATCCCGAACAAAAAATGCAAAGGCATTACCAAGGACGCCATGAGCTCGCCTGCCGTACTCTTCGCACTTTCCCAACAAGCCTTATCGTTGTTCGAAAGGTCCAGTCCGTACGATCTAGATTTCCTCGTGGCCATGATCCTTCACGTGTTGTACGCACTGCATGATAGTAGAGCGCGTGTCGTCCACACCCTGCTGCCCGAGGTAAGTGATTCCGATCGTTGATGAATGATGGCCAATCACGAACGTCTTTATCTCCATTAGGTCGGCAAAATGGTCAACATTGCCCGTTCAATGGGGCTAGACGTGGACCCCGACGAGTTTCCTGGTAAATTCAACCTTTTCGAGGCCGAGTCCAGACGCCGACTCTGGTGGGACATCTTCTATTATGACCTGTGAGTTATCCACCGCCCATCTCAGTTCCGTGTAGTTCATTCGCGGGGACGCCGCAGGTTTATATCGGACTATATGGGTCGATCGCCTCTTATTTCGGATACTGAACACACCACACGCCTTCCTATGGATGTAGATGAAGATGTATTCACACCAGCATGTACCACTATCCCGCTGCCGCGAAGCCCCCTCTCGCCATTGGAGCCAAATTCCTCAGACTTCAAGTATTTTGGTCTTAAATGCCGGTATGTTTACCTCATTCATCTTGCTCGTCCTCATGCTCACTTCATTACCAAGTCTCGCACAATTGGTCAAGGATATTAAAAGACGTTCGCTCAGGGATTCTGTTCAGAATGATCCGGCCGCACATGAGCAGTTCACCCTCGAGCAGGCAGCCTCGTGTGTAAACGAGATTAAGCAGTGGTTTGCGGATCTGCCGTCCACATTTCGAATGGATATTGACTCCGACCCTGGGGCCGTGCAAGCACTTCCATCAGATGGGAATGGCCGTTCATCCGCTAACCCTGGCGAGTCCACCAACGTGTCTCCGGTGCTCATGGCGCAACGGTGCGAGTTGGTGGTGATGGTTCAAAGGTTGATCATGAAGGTTTACATACCGTTTTTGCGACCGTCTTATGGCCACGGGAACTCGACGTCGTACTATCAAGCTACGGTTGGCGCCTTCACCGCGGCGCATGCCATCATTCGTTCGCTCAAGGCGTTGTGTACGATGTGGAAGCAACGTCCAGATCTCCGGGGTCGACGACCGATCCCTGCGCTTTTCAGCTTTTACTCGTTCAGTAGGGCACTCTTTGACGCAGCGGTCGCATGTGCGCACAACGTGATCAAGGATCCGAAAAGCGTCTGGGTGCATACAGCTCTTGATGACGTCAACTTTGCACTTGAAGTTTTGCGCGACCCAATGCTGAACACGGGACGTGGCCCTGTGCGTGGGGGGGTTGAAGGAGGCGTGCGAGAGGCCATCAAGATCGTGGAAATACTGCAGCGCAAGGCTGAGAGAGCGCGCTCTGGTGACTCGGACACTTCCTCAGCGGGTACGAAGAGGAAACATGACGAGATTGAGGCCGACGTAGCGCAGCTGCGCCACGGCTTTCGGTTCCCGTTCATCAGCCCACCCGTCATGTCGACCAATGCGCCGACGCCGCCTAGGATTGATCCTGCCGCTTCATTACCTGCCGCCGCCAGCGCGCGCTCTACAACGGCATCGTCTGGTATCCTACTTGATCCACCAGCACAAACTACCCGGAGGTCCAGTCCTACCGAGGAGCAACACAAGCGCCCGTCGTCGGTCGTGCCGTTGACTGTGTCGAAACCTGTGTCGCATCCTTCCAAGACGAAAGACAAACCTGCCAAGAAAGCACCTTACCCCCAGACTGGTATTCGCGTTCGAAAAGACCCGTCACCGATCCATAAGCCCTGTGGACCGTCTGCTACTCCCACCCCATCCAGCACGGAGAGTGACACTTCTCCGCCCGTCCGTCAAACCCCTTCTGTAGCCCCAAGTCCAGCTCTTGAATATACACCATACCCGCAGCAGCCGGCTTCACAGACCGTGAACATTCGCCATGCGTCTGTCGCTCCCAAGCTGGATGCCAGTTCCGCTGATTTCCTGGTCCCCTTCGGTCCAGGGGAGGAAGCAGCGCAGCAGGTACAGATGAACTTGGATTCACGACGGTACTGCCAGACCGAGATCAGTCAAGACGTATCTAGTTCTCGGCCGGTTGCCAAGGTCTCCCCGGTTGTCTCCACCTATGAGCCACCTCATAGTGGTCCATTCAGTAGTTCGAGCCCTGCGTCGTACGCGCCATCTAACGGGAGCTTTTCGGGTATCAATTCGCCGTATCCGAGCGGTGGTACGCAGTTCTCGAGTACGCCTTCGCATGAACCACAATCATCTTCATTCGACATGTCGGCTTCGACGCAAAACTACTATCCCTATGATCCCCAATCTCAAACTCATCCGATGGCGCTGGTTGGGGTGAACCACAATGGAGACAACCTGTCGTTCCAGCTGCGGGACCAAGGGGTGCCCCAGAACGGAGGTCTCTTCCAGTACCAGACCGACAAGTCTCACCAGGGCATGTATACTTCGGAGCGACATGCGTCTGTGCAGCCGTCGCCATTTGGGGAACAGCACGTGCAATCGATGGCTCAAACTTGGACCCCGCAACCGGAGGATAATGGCTTCTGGCGTTCTTTTGATCCATTCACAGCATAAATCAAAATCACAATGTAGAAGAACAATCATCGTATGCAATGCTCCCTTCTATCGCACGCCTTTCTCTCGACATATGCTTTCGCCATGCCGTTCTTCTCGTCTTTTGAATTCTCCCCACGCTTAATCTATGCTCATTCCCCCTGGGTTTCAGTGTCGCCGCATCGGATCATGGCCGCTCCCCGGCTGCTATCGGATCTCGCGTGTATTTTGTATCGTGGACTGCATTTTTCGCTCGATGAGTTGATTTCATTATTTGGATTCAGATGTAACATGTTTATTTCACTCGCCTCTGCCGTATTCGATTGACCGACGGGATACCTTTTCCACTCGTACTCTTGCCTCGCTCAGGTTTCTGGCCACGTCCACGCTGGCTTCGACTGTCGCTCCTAGTATCTTTTTTCCCGCGGCGGCTCTCTAATTTCTTTCCGCTTCACGTTGTAAATGTAGCTTTAGGTTCGACTCTGGAATTAGACTTGATTTATTACTCGAGGATGACTTGCAAGGTGATGTAGGTCCAGGGCGCGGGCTTTCTTACGTCACCCCGGGCCGGACTGGAGACTTTGAGGCTGGTGAGTACTTTCAGATGTCACGGACTCTTTTACGGCGAGTCGCCAACAGACGATTGATGGGGATGTACGTCCAGTCCTCAAGGGCTGACGTGTCATCCGTCTCGGCTCGCTAATGGATTCAGATGTAGGAACCAAGGCGAGCACGACCCGGAGTTGTAACTTACTGGATCTGCGGTCAAGGACAGGGTCGCCGACGGCTCCGACATTGTTGGAGCTCAGGCTTCAGGTCACGGCGTATCCGCCTGGAACACACTGGCAGTCCAGTCTGCCAGCTCTGACGAGTTGGTGAGGGTCGTCGGTTGATTCGAACCGTGGCGCGAGATCTACGCGGCAGTCGGCAGCTGGCTGCGACTGAAACTTGAACGTTCCGGGAGTCGAGACCAGAGGTCCATTTATGAGACGGGGGATAATGGATACGGTGTTCAACGCGCAAGTATCTGGTATGGAAGCTGACGGTTTCAATTTCAGGTTCTTGGTTTGGGGTTTGATGTTGATGATACGCGATCCGACTCGGGGTACGTGCGCTCTTGGGTTACTTGACGCTGCACGGCGTCAATCATGTCAACCGCTTCTCCGTGTATCGTTTGGGATGGGACGTTCGAGACCGCAATTACGGTGGGTCAGAGGACAGAGTTTGACCCTTTTTCTGCACATGTGTACGAGGTACGCAAGACGACTCGGCTGGTTTGCCCAGACCATTTAACCTATCGTGTCCGTCACCTCATCCCGTTGGTAGCGCTTGTGGTCAAGACTTGAAACGCGCCGCTGTCATCTGTCATTGTCAAGAGATTGGACCCGTGTGGGGTTGATGGTGCCTGACGAGCGGAAGAGCTTGGCGTCTTATCACCAAAAACCGCGCCTGGAGAGTTGTGATACGTAGGTGGTGCGGCGTTATTGATGTTACGGCTTCGATGTGCTGGCATGGGAACGGTTTGGTTTCTGAAGGCCAGCCTGTCGCTCGAGTCTGATGGAATGCAGAAACAGATACAATTGAACGGAGCCAGTGACTGAGTGCGTACTCTTAGCATGTCGTCCGAATCTCAGTCAGCGGTATCAAGCATCGTGGAGAATAACATCGACTCTGACCCAATCACCGTCCGTTGATTTCACACCCCCTTTCCAGTTGTGATCCTCACTGCCTTCCGATATGGCCACAGTGAGTTGCAACAACCGTCCATTGTCATGATGTGCATCCTCAAATCACTTCACCATCGTCAGTCCTCGCTTTGGTACACCGTACATTATCTGATCTTGTATTATGGGGTCTCCAAATGGTGACTCGCGATTCGTAGATTGAGTACATTTGAGTTAGTAGTTTTTTTTTCGAGCTGAACCTGTTGATGATGATTTGATTCGAAATGCAGAACAAGCCTTGGAAACTAACTCGACAGGTCGTCCCGAGAACATTTACCGTTAGTACGTCTCGAAACATACGGTTCGTTCATCTGGTCCATTGGCACCCGAATGATAATGGGGAGTTCCTTCCTACCATATACGCACCTGCTGAAATACCTTCTAGACGTATGTATTCACCCTGGCTTGTGATTCACAGATACAAATTTGTTAGTGCCCTCTGAGCAGGTGTGAATTATTTCAGTGCTATCCAGGCTCTCTAGGCTGTTCAAGGATGCTTCAAAGGCGACATAACCATTATTTTAAGTGAATCAGCGATGCTTATCTTCATTTGTGCCGCGGATTGTGCGTTCTTGTGTTGTTTGCTTCGATACTGCCACATCAGGTTCTCGAGTGTGTGACACCTCCGGATTTATGTCGTGTGCATGTTGTTCTAATAAGCATTCATCGGGAATATGCTATAATGGCTACAATTACCATTCAAGTCCTCAACTCTTCATTCTGAGTTGGAAGTTGATTCACTCATCTACGACAGTCTACAGCTTACGCTCGCTGTGCTAGTGTTCGGTTGAAAGGGGGCATGTAAGTTTACATTAGTAAACTACTGTAACCCATGAAATTCACGAGTGTAAAATAGGCTTGGTCGTCATGACATAATATGCTCAAACCGCTTGCTGGCAGGCACTGATTTGAGCTTTTCCGATGGAACATCCGAACAGAGTCGGATCCATCTGTCATATACCACCAAACCAGTTCTGCAGCATGGCACGCTATTCGTGGGTGCCAGATTGTCTACGAAGGCGGTCATATGAGTGAAAAGTAGATTGACGCCCAGGGTCCTGGCAGCCAGTGGGTAAGTTACGTGGATAAAAAGGTTTAGTCTGGGAGTCTGGCCGTCGCTGGCGTTGATGAGCAGCGGCGTTGTCGAGCATTGTTCCGTGTCCCGGCTTTGTCCATCACACAGCTGACATGGGAGCATTTTGGATGCGAAAGTCGCACGATTGTCTACCGCGGCCCTGATTCTCTGGATTGTTCAGCCCTGCAGGTTGCAACAGTGCAGCTCAACCTCTGTTTTGACCCACGTGATGCGGTCCGACTCGTTCTCCTGAGTGTATTTCGCAATTTCGCATTCAATACATGGTACAAACGTATTCACTAGCAGTTGAAACAGGGCCAGCAGGATCCACACAAGGTCGCCGATTGATGTTAACATCGGTGATTGCTCGTGAAACAGCATCTAATATCGCTCGAAGTTGATAAGGATGTAAGTCTTTCGGTCCCGTTGGTCTTTGGCGATCCGTGTTGACACGAAGCCTTATCTTGCACGGTGTTACGCCCACTTCAACAACAGAGCCATATCCGGGCCAACCTGCTCGCTGTCAGCGCTTGACGTTCAACCAACATGTTCAACCGTTTCAAAAGTTCACCTGGCATACAGTTCCATCAATACCATGGAAACATAAGGCGAAGGTCGGAGAAAGCTATTGACGTTCTGGATTAGTTACATGCTTCTCACACAAAGACGGATCTTCCTGTGGTAGTTGAACCTATGCGAGTAACGTGAAGTCAACGCAAGGGCAACGATCGACACTCCCTGACCAAACTGTTCACTTGTCATGACGTGGGCTCGTGTTGCTATACCTCCTTGCTAGAAGCTAGCAGTGCCACCACGATCGGTTTCCACTGTTATTGCGAAGCACGTTCATGAAACTACCTGGTATCACACAACGCAACGGTGTAGTCATCGAAATTACATTATTATTCGGTGTGTCTTTCTGTTGTGTTACTCTTGGCTATTCAGATCGCCTCAGAGTGTATCGTGTGGCGACCTGGAACCCATATCTTCAAACCTACTCCGACTCCCTAGATGTGCCTAATCGGGGTGTTAACTGATTCTAGAGCTAAGTTTCGGTCTGGCTTCGCGTTACTATGAGTACCACGATGTGACACCGCGATGGGGGCGCAGATGACACTAGATGATACCATCGCAGTGTCTTTATTTTCGCAGGTATGTGGATCCTTTTCAAAAGCTTTTCACATTATTTCCGTGAGATCCTCTGTCGCCTCTCGCAGTTCAGTACCTGAGCAGTGCATACTCACACTTCAAGGCCATGTCGTCCGAATCCGGCTCTGAACTGCAGTCGGCAGTGACATCTATCATGGACAATAACTACGCGGGACGTACGCACATTGACTGGCGTTCATCCGTTGTCTATCAGTCTAACTCGTTTACCAGTTGTGATCCTTACTGCCATTGGGTATGATTACAGTGAGTGTCACATGTTTGTGACCATGATATGCTTTCACAACTAACCTCGGCGTCCAAGTCCTTACCTTTCCAGACGAGGTATTTCACATATTCGCATGTCTTGTATTTGTGGACCACTGATTGGAGACCCTATTTTCAGGTCGAATACATCTGGGTTAGCGGACTTGAACATTTTTTTCGGGCAAGACGTGTATGTCTGACGTAACTGCAGAACAAACCCTGGAGTCGAGTGTCCACCTTATTTGTTCTCGTGAGTACGTTCGGACATTTTTACGATAACGCGTCAAGGTACCTCTCGATATAGGTTCGCTATTTCGGTATATGCAGCGTCGTGTATGTCAACGCCCATCTCAATGCATTATGGAAGCTAATTCAACAGGTTGTCCTATAAGGACATTCAATATTGGTATGTCTCGAAACATACGGTTCGTTCATCTGACCCACCCGAATAATAGTGGGGAGTACCTTTCTACCTGGGCCTGAAAAGGTGATTCTTGCAGGTTGATGATATATGCGCCCGCTGAAATGTTCTCCAGACGTATGTGTTCACCCTCGCTTGTCACCCACAGACACAAAATCAATGATGCCCTCTCAACAGTTGTGAGTTGTTTCAATGCTATCCAGGTTCCCTCCGTTCAAGGGCGGTTCAAAGGCGACATAATCATTCTCTTCGGTAATTGGGCGATGTTCATTTTCATTGGTGCTGCGGATTGTGCGTCCTTGTGTTGTTTGCTTCGATAGGCGAGGTTATGCAATGACCATGATGACTGTAGTGGCGATGATCCTCCGTGCCTGGGCAATCTATGGTCGCTCGAGGATAATCATTGGCATTCTCCTCGTACTCTACGTTCCGGAGATGGTCTCCCTCATGATCGCTTGTATTGCCGCCAGTACCAGGTTCTCGGGTATGTGACATCCCTGGATTCATGTCATGTGCATGCTGTTCTAACAGAGGGCACGCCTTACAGTGAATACTACTATCGTCCAAGTGCTCAACTTTTCATTCTGTGAATTGGAAGGTGGTTCACCCATCTGGATCAAGATGTACGACAGTCTGCAGTTTGCGCTTGCTTCAGCGCTGTGTCTCCTCGTGGCTGTCAGGTTCCTCTGGAATTCGTATCAGATGTACAAAGTGACGAAACAATGGGAACCTGTGTTCACGCTCACCCCGCGTTTCATCCTGAGTGTGCGCGCGTTGTACGCACGCGACCTTCAAGATCCACGCAAATTGCGCGATATGGACACTGATTTTGGCTCTGGGTGCAGCTTTAGTGGAAGTGGGAGTGTTACACTGGTTACAAATGTGGGGAAAAGCAGGGGGACTTGGTCGCAGCAGTACGACGAAATCCAGATGGAAGAGATGTGAAAACGAGGAAGTGGAAACTTGATGTAGAGTGTATTCAATGTTATGTTGGTGGTTACCCAAACCGTCGAGCAACGTATCCCGACTGGATTCTGTGTAGGCTGATCACGTGTTCATTGTCATCCAAATTTCGGCAGATTCGGTAGCAAGGGGTAAATTGGTCGACATATCGACCAAACTTCAACTTGGCTGAAACGTATACAGCTGAATACCGCGGAAACACTTCGTTTTCTTGAGTCTTGACGTGACGGTCGGACGATTGCTATCATCGACGTCCTGTCGATTACTTACTCACAGCCAAAAGCTTCACGAGTTTTCTATTTCGACGTACGCCGGGGAGAAATACTAGTGATCGATCGATCCCGCAATCACTGCACGGATGTCGGACCTTCTGGTGCCAGCGATTGGAGCGGAGCCAACGCGAAATCAACGTACGGTCGCTGATTGACATTCCATCATGACATCTCCGCTTGTCACCACGACGGATGGACCCGAGACTAGACTTCGTCGTGTTGCTGGAAAGGAACGAGCGCCACCACAATTAGTACCCGCGCTTACTGCTGCGAAACCCGCTTATGAAACCACGCCGTTATCGCGGCGCAACGGTATAATCGTCGAAGTCGCTTAGCTTGGGTGTGTCTTTGGCCTGTCGCGTTCTTGATCATTCGTGTCGAAGACCGAAGACTCGACACGAAGCGGACCCATGCCGGAACCCGTCCATGTCCATATATGCACTAGAAAGTTGGCTGGAGCCGAAGCCGGGCCCCGATCTGCCTCATGTCACCGTAGTTATATGACAGCGGTGGGGACGCACCTTGACTCGGAAGGATGACACACTATTGCCACGTCTTATCTTGTAGATTCGACTATTGGTGCACATGCCCTTTTTCAAAAGCCCTTCGCGCACTGGTGTTGGTCATATTCTCTCTCTCTCTCCCTCTATCTGACATTTCTTCCACATCTCTGTGTCTGGGCAGGCATACTCATACTTCAATAACATGTCGTCCAACTTGGAACTGCAGTCAACAGTGACAAGTATTGTGGACAATAACTACGTGTCACGTACGCATTGACTCGGGCTCATTTGTTTCAAATCTGTCTCACCTGTTTGCCAGTTGTGATCATTACTGCTATCGGATATGACTACAGTGAGCAAAACAAACTATTATCATGATGTGCTTCCTCAGCTCATATCGGTGTTCGAGTCCTTACCTTTTCTGATGAGGTACTTCACACATTCACCTGCGTTGTATTGATATCACTGACTGAAGACTTGGTATTCGTAGGTCGAACACATTTGGGTTAGCGGACTCAGACGCTATTCGTGCAATCGTGTGTAGCTGACGTAGCTGAAGAACAAACCCTGGAATCGAGCATCCGCCCTGTTCTTTCTCGTGGGTATTCTAGGCCCTTTTGCGATAACGCACCAAGCTAATTATCGGTACAGGTTCGCTATTTCGGTTTATGCAGTGCCGTGTATGTTAACGCCTACTCGAATGTACATTGGAAGCTAACTCGACAGGGCGCTCGATCAGAATATTTAACCTTTGTATGTTCTAGACATTGTTGAGATGTACGGTTTGTTCTGACCCATCCGAACAATAGTGGGAAGTTCCTTCCTCCCTGGCCCTGTGAAGGTGATTGTCATATTGTTGATGAAATATGCACCCGCTGAAATACGTTCTACTAGACGTACATGTTCACCCTTACTTGTCGCCCGCAGATAGAAAATGACTAATGCCCTCTGAACAGCTGTGAGTTCATTCAATACCACTTGCGTTATCTGTGTTCAAGGAAACTTCAAAGGCAATATACTCTTTGTTTTCGGCGAATGGACCCTGTTCATCTTTATTGGTGCTGCAGATTGTGCGTCTGTATGTTGTTTGTTTCGATAACCGGATCCAATGACCAACCGCAGTGGCAATGATCCTTCGTGTCTGGGCAATCCATGGTCGTTCGAGAATCATTCTTGGCATTCTCCTCGTACTCTACGTTCCGGAGATTGTGTTACGTGGGATTTTTTGTAGTTTTCTCAGTGCCAAGCTCTCAGGTGTGTAATATTCCTGCATTCCTGCATCTGCATGCTGCTGCAACAGGGATCTCTATTGTCACTCTGGCGCATCCTATAGTGGTGACCGCGGTCACTCAAGTGGCCGATTTTGCATTCTGCGGCCAGGTAGAGGGTTCACCCCTTTTGGAGACGACGTACATTGCCCTTCAGGTTGTGCTCGCTGCGATCTTGTCTCTCCTTGTGGCTATCAAATTCACACGGGGCTCGTTTAAAATGTACAAGTTGACCAAGCGATGGCAATCTGGTCGTTATATGAAACTTTTCGTCAGGGAGGGCTTGCTCTACTTCCTCGGGTACGTCTACATTTCATTCTTGTTATTCCAACCGGTAACCCGCAGGCTGGACTCATGCTCGATTCCCTTTGATACAGCGTCTTCCTTTTCGCGTTCATAGACGCCTTAGAGCATTGGGACAATACGCCCGCTACGGGATGGCGGCAACTACTGACAGGGACCGTGGAATTCGTACCTATATTCACGCTCACCCCGCGTTTCATCCTGAGCGTGCGCGCGCTGTACGCTCGTGGCCTTCAAGATCCATCTAAACTGTGCGATATGGACATCGGGTCTGGTTCTGGGCACAGTGCAGGCGGACATACTAGCCTTTTGGCAAGGGCGGGACAAACATGTCCGCAGAGGTACAACGAGATACAGATGGAAGAGATGTGAATATGAAGTGTTAGTATGGGGACTTGGTAGGAAGTTACATCCCGTTTTATTGGAGTGGAGTGTGTAGTCTCAAATTTGGTTGCAAATTCAAACAAGCTTGCCGCCCCCAGGACGGGGCCGGTTTAGGGCGTTTAATGTTATGGTAGGCATTGTGGTAATGAATCCGCATGCCGAGGATGAACGAGAATGGTCACGATCCGTGACGAAAAACTCCATCAGGTTAGCTCTCTCAACCTCGTTGCAAGTGACGATTTTTCGAGCAGCAATCCTTCGTCCCGGTTTGCTCAAGAGTGGGTACATTCTGTAGAATTAGCTCAGTATAGAACGATAAGAAGGATTGAACGCGCGCTCCGATGTGAAGTTCAAGTAAGCGAGGGAGGCCTGCGGGTATCATATCCGAGTCAATAAATGCTCATAGACGACCGGTGCCCACTTACCA
Source organism: Xanthoconium stramineum (assembly GCA_038090315.1). Lineage (NCBI taxonomy): Eukaryota > Fungi > Basidiomycota > Agaricomycetes > Boletales > Boletaceae > Xanthoconium > Xanthoconium stramineum. Next base: position 30,510 of record JBBPMO010000136.1, on the reverse strand, counting down.
TCTTCGGTTTGTACCACGGCTCGTTAGTAGCCGATAAACAACGAGAAAAAGATGGGCAGGTTGATGCCTCGAAGCAAGCACGTCTAAGCAATGGACTTGGGAGAGACAGAGGGCCTAGACTTGCAAGCAGCCACCAACTTGGCAGTGTTCCAATTCCAAAATATGGATATACCGTTTAAGAGGATGTAGAAGGAAACCCTGCGAATGATGTTCATAGGATTCGTTATCAAATGGGTGACACGCGGCGTACCAGAAGATCACCCACATGGCAGCATGTGGTTGCAACGGAATCTTGTAGATGCCTGGAGGGACGATCTTTCGTCGTCTCAGGTCATAATCTGTTCGTGCGTTAGCGTAGCTTCATCATGAGGTTTTCCGACTTACAGTAACGCAAGTGCATTATGTTGAGGGTTACCCAACTGTGATATGAGGATACCAATAACTAGAAGAACGAAGCGCCTGATCACCTCACCCAATGAACCTACACATTGTTGCTTTATCGATGTGTCATTTAACGCGTGTCCTTGGAGCACAGCTTGTACGATGTTCACCTAAGCTAACAAACAAGCTGTACGACGACTTGAGTCACAACAGTCTGTGAGGATAATAAGTCATGCATGAATACAGTAACTGATAACGTAACCAAGTTCATGAACGCCAAAAACGAAAATAACCACTAAATATAAATGGATCAAACAAGCGATAAAGCTTGGCAGAGATGGTGCATACCGCAGCAATGACCGCGACCCATGGTAGACTACCCTGTGTGCACGTTGTGAAGATCTTTGGCGCCTTGCTCTGTACCACAAGTCCGTATAGAATGCGGGATGCAGAGAAGACAATCGTGTTTACCGCAGAGAAAGCGGCTGTAATCAATACGACATTGACAATGAAGGGAGAGCTGCATGAAAGCATGAAAAGTGGTCGCATGAGCGATCCAATCGACCAATGACCGGGGAAAGGAGAGTTGTCCTTTGACTCCTGTTCTTTGAAATGCAATCACAAACGGGGATTAGCCAGCAGATACCCCTAGACTAGAAAATATTGTCAAACAGAAGTCCAGCATGGTAAGAAAGCAAACATTTACCGGAATAGAGCTGGATCATTGGATGGAACGACCATTCTGACCACTATCACAGAGACGATCTTGAAATAACGGAGTCAGTCAAAGAAGAAATGGGCAAAGGCTTTCCTCACGTAAAAAAATACCACTCTAAATACCACTGTCTTCATCACTTTGATAATGTTCGTCCTGGGTCCGTAATTGCAGCAGTTAGGCCAATTGTTTCATTCAGTTGTTTCGCCTCAGCGGCCGTGCTATCCGCGGAATGTGAGATCAAGTCAAAGAAGAAACAGCCGAATAACTCGCATTGATATTAACTCGATGCCACTGAAGGAGAACGCAGCGGGAGTAATGGCAACAAGCAAACTGACAAAGCGCCCTGTCGCGCTCGGTTCCAATACTATGGGAAAATGAAACAGTCTTGTATTACAAAGGAACGAACTGACTTACAAGAAAACACGGGCTGCGGATTCCGTCAATACTGTCAAGATTATTAACAAAGTTCCTGGTAAAGTCCTAGTGACTTGCCTCAAAGCCAATCCTGAAAGTGCAAAAGGAACAAGTATTTGAACAATGGACGCGAAAACTCACGCGTTGTGATCAGGTCCTCTTTCAAGGCTGACCACGAGCCTCCTGATCATCCGTCACCCGAATGAATAAAACAGCAGATGCCGGACTAGATCAAGAACTTACCAGACTAGCCACGAGGATGACTATGAAATCGTCATAATCAGCAGCAGTTTGGAAATCTTTCATACGACACTTACTTTACAACGATGCGAAGAAAATTTCCGCTATAGCTAGTGAGCAAAATCGAACGAGAAAGTTTGAAACGGGACTCACAATCTCCAAACCATCTAGTGGATAAAGTGAGGATAGTGTCACATTGACAATGAGATTCTAAACTTACCGAACACCGAACAGGTTGATCAAAGGAGCGCCACGATGATTACCGCGATGTAGATTGCAGTGTGATCCGGCTAACTTATCTATGAGGCCCATGGCTGGTTCACTGATTTCTGAACGAAAGTGCTTACGTTGGTATCCCAAAATATGATCATTGCCGAAAACGCAGTGACTTCGAGCGCTATAGCAGTTCCAACATACTGCAGTAGTACTTAGTACGAAACCGATAAAAGTGCTACTAGACTCACGTAGAAATAGTTTTGCGCAGCGTACAAAGGTGAGCAGGGCACAAGACGAGATCTTGCATGCGAACCCATCCGAGCTATCGATTAGATCAGTGAGACCGTTAGGTACATAATACTAGTCCACCTATAGCGAAACCGACGGCGGGATCTAGCCACTTTGCGACTAAATATTTTAGTTCAAGGCATTTCATTTAAACCCCAAGATATACTCACCATAAACAATAATGATCCAGATATGAGCGCACAAGCCGTCATCTCCCCGACATACAATACTATGCTGATCAAAGATCAAAGTTGTGTGAAGGAAGCAAACGAAAAGTAGGCAGAACGTACGCGTAGACAGCGGTTGACACGTGAATATAAACCAGGAACGAACTCAAAGGACCCGCCAGCGCGAGGATTTGTCCGAGGCCGAAGAAAAGGCCAGTGCCAATGGTCCCAGCAAGCTCGTGACTGATTCAGTATATGATGTCGCTACACTGGAAAAAAAAACAACTTACTGCAATCCTGTTCAAAGGTGGTCAACATAGTACCCCGAGAGATTGTAAAGAAACCTTGCATCTGGATGTGCTGCTTTCCGAGCTGGACATGGTCGAGGCCTTGCCTGTACACGAAATTATCGGGCGTTGGCTGTTTTGCAATTGGGGATGCTGGCAACTGAGTTGACTATAGTGTATGTGAAGTAGAAGATACGAGGGGAATGAGACTTGATAGAGGGTCATCACGTTGAAGTCCGAGGGATTTATATCCACGAAGAACGTCCGTGCTGAAGTCCCTGTCGCCGCATCTACGAGTGCGTTTGAGGCGCTTTACGCGACCATCAGGGCCTGAATTATTCGAGGATTAGTTGTTCCGATTCGTCTAGCCTAGCAGATTCCCGAATCAATTTGCGAGCGAGTACTCCACGCATTACCGCTCAAGTTGCGTAAACTTTTGTTGAACAAAGGCCGACGTTACTGACGAGTCAGCTCGATCAGATGAACGGCAGTCACTGATGGGACAAGTTGAAGTCAGAGTTGGGAAACCAGAAGATGAGTTTCAAGATTTGTTGCAGATGGTGAAGAGTCTGATTGTTCGGCTAACAGTGCACACAACACCGTACTTCATTTGACCGGAACTACACTTGTTTTGGCTTTTGGAGTTAAGTAAGTACACCAAAAAATGATAAGAAACCTTCAGCGACTGCTCGGAGGTTGTCAATGAGACAGCATGTGCGTCGCACTGCAGTCAGCTGGTCAACGTACGTACATTATCCCAAGATGGGAGCTTACGCGTGAGCCGCAGCAGGCCGCAGCATGTGTAGCAAAGGTCAACCGTTTAACAAAGTGACAAGCGTGCTCCGAGTCGACTATTAAAAAATTAGCGTCCCGACTTTGCAAAAGACATACTTAGCTTTTCTCATGGCAAGTCCCGCAGCTCGAGGTCACATTTTTGCTTGCATAATATCATGTCCGAGAACATGCGATACCATCGGACCGGGTAATAATCTGATTCCGAGTAATTGGTTAAAGTCGGCCAATCCACATGCCATCAAGGAAACACTCAAAAGTTCCCCCCATCAGGACCTGATGTGAGAAACACGATATATGTATGTAGTTAGTTCTATCAGCGCCACTAACACTGCGCAGCGGCTTACCGTCCCCGCCAAGCTATCAATGTCATCGGCATTTCCATTGGATCCGCTGCGCCGCAGTAAGTCATTGCGTAGCTTCGGCATGACACGATCTTCAAAGACGACTATAAAACGCGAGCTCTCCGTCAGTGCCAATAACCATCAGAACGCGACCAATACCTGAAACCTGAAACCGTAACACACACGACATGGCACCCATCGGCACTCTGTGGGGAGTTGCGATCCAGCGTCAAACCAAAGTCGTACGTCGCGGCCACCTCCATGAAGAGACTGACTATGAATCACTTACTGTCGCATAGATCCTCGCCGCCGCGGCCGTAGCAGGTCTTGAGCTTGAGACTCCAACCGTAGTGTTCAAAGTGACGAATAAGTCGCCTGAATATCTCAGCAAATTCCCCATGGGAAAGATCCCAGCGTTCGAAGGCGACAAGGGGCTCAAGTTGTTCGAAGGTGCCGCTATCGCACGTCATGGCAAGCTGCATGCCTTGTTCCCTTGCAGCCGGTTAACCAACGACGTCAACTAGTGTCCTCCCTTGCGCCCGAGTCTGGCTTGTTGGGAAAGGATGCCAACGAAGCGGCTCTTGTCGATCAGTGGGTTCACTTCGGAGAGACCGAGATCGCCAATTTCAGTTACGAGATTAATGCGCTGGTCGCGGGATACCTCGGTCCGTACAGCAAAGAGGTACGTGTCGCCGACCCGACTCGCGTCTAGTTAAGCAAACTAAAACGCGATGAATTTTGACATAACCTAGTTGCATGACGTTTGCCTTGGGAGACAGGCTCGTACGCTCAAGTTCCTCGACGAGCATCTCGCTGCAAGTGCCTCTGAGTACTTGGTATCCGACACGATGACGCTCGCTGATATTGCGATCGCGGCGGTGTCTGAGCAGGCTGGAAAGATCACCTGTGGAGCCGTGGAGAGGGCGCAGTATTCAGACGTCTTTGCTCACTATGAGAGGGTGACTGCCCACCCGAGAGTGAAGGAAGTGTTTGGGGAAGCTATATTCGTGGAGACGGCGTTGACATACGAGGGTAAGACTCCCTAATTACAAATTGAACTCAACACGTTAACGACTTGAAGAAGTCTATATAAAATATGTATTAAGAATGTGCAAGTGAGATGGAACAAAGTGAATTTGAGAACTTACGAGTCAGAGAATCGTTGAAGGTGAGCGTGGCGGCTGGCCGCATGCCATTTGAGTCTCGCGGCTAAGTCGCTTGTTTATGCGGGGCACAAGCCACCTGAACCTGAACTTGTTCACTTCCCGCCGGTCGTTCGACAATCGCGACGTGTTGCCAGCAAGGATCAATCGATGTATACTGGAAGTTGTCTCTTCTTTGGACAAAGGGAAACCGATTCCGAATCCCAGTGGAGACGGCCAACCTAAAGCACCTCACACGACAACGAGAATCAGCAAAATTATTGACCGCGGCCATCTGGCTCGTCATTTTCTACCACGATCCAGAGTAAAAGCACTCTTTGCTGTCTCTCACTTTACAGGTACTATTTGGGACACCAAACTTAGCCTCCACGGCTCATCATCCTTTGGTTGGAGAGTCCAAAGAACAATGTCAACGACAGCTAGTCTCCCAGCTTATCTACTGGATCAGAAGACACGCTTCCTTGGGGACAATGGCAACGGTTGGACAATGGTCATGGGCAATGAAGCTGGAGGTACGCCATCCCCCCAGTCGCGAAGTTTACTTCCCAGCAGGTAGCCAATGCTTGTCTTAGATCTGGACACTCTCGCGAGCTCGATTGCCTTTGCGTGGCTTCTGTCCCATAAACCAACCACCGATTCGAAGGCGATCGCCCTTATCACCACACCTCGCGAGGACTTTGTTCTGAGAGCAGAGAACCTCTACGCGCTGCAATTAGTAGGCATCAAGGAGGATTTGCAAGAGTTGGTCTGTCCAGAAGACCTGCCTAAACCAAATTTGTCGACAAACTTCGCTTTAGTGGATCACAACAGCCTTCATCCCTCCTACGCTCTACCGGGTGTGCAGGTGACGGCGATAATTGATCATCACGAAGACGAAGGAAAATATCTCAACACGGCCTCGCCTAGGATAGTCGAGCCGGCAGGGAGTTGCGCATCGCTCGTCACAAGGGTCATCATGTCATACCCAATGCTTCAGATACCCCCAGAACTCGCTACACTTTTACTGAGCGCCATCGCGATCGATACGCATGGTCTGCGAAGAGGCGGAAAGGCCGTCGATGTGGACCACCAGGCATCTGCGTGGCTTCTCCCTCGAGCAAATGCCCCTTCCTCGGGGGACCTTGTCAAGCAAACCATGGCAATACAAGTCCCTGACCACCCGTGGATCCAGTCCCTCTCGGAGACGCTCAACGCTAAGAAAACCGCACTGTCACATCTCAATACCCGAGATCTACTCCGGCGAGACTACAAAGAGTATACCATCAACCTCTCCTCCTTCATCCATGGAGACAATCCTGCTTCGATCAAGGCAGGCTTGGCAACTGTGCCCCTACCCCTCTCATCCTTCTTTTCGCCATCGCCAGCTTCCGTGGTCGCCGACACTCAGGAATGGATCAAAGAACGCGAGCTTTCTGTCCTCGGTGTGCTTACCCACTACAAAAGTAAGCGAGGCAAGCCCAAACGGGAGTCGGTGTGGGTGGTGGGGGAGAGCGTGTACGGACCGAGGCTTGCACAAGCTCTTTTCGACGGACTTGAGTCGAGCGAGGTGCTACAGGCCAAGAGGACCAGTTTTGAACGTTTTGGCTTCGGCGGTCACGGCGGAAGGGAAGGAGATAAGGGAGATGTGGGGAGTATTGACGAAGAAGAATCAGTAAGCGGGCAGGCTGAGACACCGGAGGCATTGCCATTCAGCGTAGGCCTCGTCGCACGAGCTTACAGGCAGGAGAATGTTGCGGTCACTCGCAAGGGGGTTGCCCCGATTTTGAAGCGAGTGTTGGAGGGTTGAAGAGGCGTGATAAACATGTAGAATACCCTTGAAAAGGAGTGTACACGTTATTAGCGCCGAGTTTCCTTCTTAGCCAAGTACTCTCACAATTCCGAGTCGATACGCCATGGCTACCCCGCCTTCGCCAAAGGCAATTCTCGGTCTCTACAGCTCCACGCTTCGTGCAGCGAAGTCATTCAGCTCCTACAACTTCCGCAACTACTTCTTACAGAGGACAAAGGAGAACTTTCGTAACATGCAGGTACGCGTCGATCACTGGTGGCTCTAGCAATGGCTCAGCCTTCCGTAGGCCGAGAAGGACCCAGGAAAGCTTTCGATGGCATACAACGAGGGTGTCAAAGAGCTGGAGGTGCTTCGTCGGTGCGCTATTGTCAACCAGGTGTATGGCGGTTGGCGACTCGCAGTAGAGGAACAGAGCGTCGTCCGGGAGAGAGGAGATATCTAAGGACGTACACAAAAGCCTTGACCATACCAACGAGAGCAAGCAAGTCGTATCACCGGGTAGAGAATAACATCTACGATCGAGTGGTTGTAATAAGAAGCGGTCACTTTTTAGCGTCTGGACTCCGGTTTTCCTTCCACTCAGCCTCGGCAACCTTGAGACGATCATGGAATTCTCTTCTTTCCTTGTCAAATTGTTGATCCCGTTTCACTTGGAGCTCCTCGACGGTCTGAGTCCTTGTCTCCTTGCCTGGGCCCCAGCAGTATGCGCAGACAGCAGCGATCGTGAACGCTTGTGCAGCTACCCGCATGCGCATCCATTGGTTGAGCGAGCGTGACTCCCTCCGTCTGAGCTTGATCACGGCCATGGTAAATGCGCCGACCGTCGCGAGCGTGCCTGTGTAGAAAGAGAATGAGTTAGAGAATGATCCGAGAGGAAATGACAAAGACGCACCGAGGGGAACGAGAGGCTCCTCTTTGAACTTTCGTAGGGCCCTCTCGCCATAACTCTCGGTGGACCGACGAAGGCTCGGTGTGTGCGGTGTTGCCAGAGGGGATGTGGACATGGTGCGGAATGACCCGCCGACAGTAGTGATGGTTGGGGTTAGGCGCTTTGACCTTGTCTTCTCCGCTCATCAACCTACTATAGCTTCATCATGGGGTGCATCCAGTCCCCACAAAACGATCCATTCTTTTGGTCTACCTCTGAGTTAAAGCTCTAGACCCGCCACACGTCAGTCCCGGCAGCATCATGGCTGTTGCGTGGCTAACACTCATATCCAGTCTGCATGAATCTTAGGTGTTTTGACACCTCTTAATTGGCATTGGTTCTCCACAGTGATATCGACCTTTGTGTGCCACTTTGGTAAAATGTGGATTCCACCACCATTGTCCACCCTCCACCCCACTCAGTATGCATGGATTCTATTTAATCCAAAGCTAGGGCCTCAGTGCCTCGGTTCGTGGTCTGCTTGCCTCACCCGTCTTCTTGTCCTTAGAATGTTCTCTCTCAGTTTTCGCATTGCCGCAGCTCCCGTCACCCCCAAGTTACCATCCTCATCGCATCAGCTCTCCCCATACCCCCCGGCCTGCAAACGTGCCGCCTTCACTGCGACCCTCGCCGACGGTAGCAACTCACCGGCTGGTGATCACGCGACTAGTTCGCTCATAACTGATCTACAGCGACTTTCCTTCTTGACCCGACCGCTTGCGGCTCGCGAGAACAATGCTAGCAGAGATACAGGAAATCATGGTTCCGCGAATCTAAAGGCGTCTCTCGACTCTATCTTCCCTGTGCACGGACCCTTTGAACTCCTTCACTGCCTACAAACTGGGGGGTTCGGATCTGCGTGGGCAGCAAAAGATCGGGGCACTGGCCGGCTATTGTGTCTCAAGGTGTCTCAACCCTCAAAAGACCGTAATATACGGAGATCCGTTGACACGGAGCTCAAAACGTTTAGACGCTTGGCAAAACCAGAAAAGGGAGAGAAGGGCAGACAGTTCGTCATGGAATTGAATCGATCCTTCATGCACGGGACTGACGTTTTCTTCGCTATGGTGAGCCATAAACTCTCTTCCAAGCTCAATCAGCTCAGTCCCAACTTCAGGAACTTATGGCCACCGACCTTAGCGCGTATTTGTTCTATGAACCGGATCGGTGCACATCGCAAGCACGTCGATGGACGGCACAAATAGTTCGTCTGTTTGTGATTTACCATCGATTCCCGTGCTAATTCACGACAGGCTCTTGGAATCGGATCCTTGCATGAGATGGGAATCATTCATCGTGATATCAAAACCGAAAACATCCTCATCGATACACGCGAGAACATTCGAATCATCGACTTTGGGCTCGCTTGCTCAGCCACCTCTCGCAAGCCTGTAACTGACTTCCTAGGTACTCCGCCATATATGGCTCCGGAAGTACTGCGAAACAAAGGAAGGCCAATCCACCGGAGAAGGCATTATGGCAAGGCAGTTGACTGGTGGGGACTCGGATGTATCTTGTTTGAGTTACAGTCACGGGATCATCAGGTAGAGTACTTTGTTTCGGAACCCTGCTCCTTGCCTCAAGAGACTGACGGTCCCCCAAGATCCTTTTTGACACCGAAGAGGACGTGCATGCATATGTTGCTTGGCATCAAAGACCATGTCAACTTGAACGAACATACTCAAGGTTTGATGGCGTCGAACCTGTCGTTGTGGATCTACTGGAGGGGGTTAATATATTCCTTTGCCACTGTTGCTTGAGTCAGCGTCTTACTTGAAACTTTTGCAGCTTTTACATGTTCAATCTTCCGTCCGATATTCGTTGAGCGACTTGGAAAAACACGCCTATTTTCTGCGCCCAGATGGGTACGCTTTACGGGAATGTAATAATGACTAATGACTGATTTCCTGATCAGCACAAGCGAGTTTGACAACGCCGCTGTCAGAGGTAGGGATGCTCCAGTCAGGTTTGATGTGTGTTAGATCTGATATCTGGCCTGTGATCCTAGCGCTGCAGAGACCTATCCGCCCCGAGCTCGTCCCGCAGTTCCCAAAGAGCGATCAGCCATTTATGGTCGTTGAAGCTGCAAAACCAGGTACGGCCGATGATTGGACAAATTGGAAATGGGGATTGAGGGATGGTTAAAAATACGAATGAAACGGTCGTATACTATTAGCTCCATTCCTCGACATCCTATCATTCTGACCTAGTAACCAAGCGTAGATAGCCTGTGATATGGATGCTGCGCACTTTTATGGCCTACGCAAAGAATTACTATTTTTCACTACCTGTTATTGTTATATCGAACCTATCGCACATGCACTCATCATTTCTAACTAAATGAAGCGCCAATAAGGAAGGTCGACGGAACATGATGGTGGTCGCCGTTTAAGCGAAGATGACTTGCAGGGACGCCCCGACTAAGGAACATCCTGGGACATCCCGCATATCGGGAAATATGAACTACTCCGCGATCAAGATATGAAGCTGTGTACTACTAATACCATTACCAGTTCATATGAGCTCTCAACCCGCTGTGCTGCCAGTCTACTGTCTCGTTGGCACTCACGTCCACCAACCTTGCTGTTGTTGCGGCCTCCCGTTCTTCTTTCTCTAGCCTACTGGTGCGTGGTGACGTCTTGTGGGTCCACAACAAGGTTTTGACCACGAATGCGTTTGTATACCATGACACACAAAAAAAACTTACTCTAGTCCCTACGCGAAGAGCACACTGTACGCAATTTTACTGTCGCGCTTTTCCCTCTGGCCCACCCTCTTTTCTTTCCAGCAACCATCCTGGGGCTTGCGTCGCCGACTTGACGCGTCGTCCCCAAGCTTATTCGGAAGCCAGAGTCGAAAAGGATGGGCAGCTCGGACGCTCCACCTGCGCAGCGCGCTCGGTCCAAGGCACCCGATTTTTCTGAACTTTTTCGTTCTGCAAATGGGTCTCGTTATTCTTCCCGCACAGGCTCCGGGGCTGGATCGAGTCCGTCCTCGTCCCCGTCGTCAGGGGAGAAACCTGCCGGAACAAAAGCTTCGAGTCGGCGCTCGATGCTCCCTTTCCTGGGTCGCAAGAAGACCGCAGAACAGACTGCAGTGCCTGCTCTGCCGACTCCGTCGAGAAAGTCCGTTGGCAATGCGGCTTACTCGGTCACCCCGGTGAACACCGTTCGTCGCTCTTTTGGTAATGGGTGAGTGTTTGTCCCCCCTTAATGAAGGCGTCGTACGCGGCGGACCCTTTTAAGTAGAAGCTCGACCAGAACAATAGGTCGTGGTCCTTCTATTCAGTTCCCGAAATTGGGAACGATTGCGCGCGTCTCCCCACATAAACTGACTTGTTTTCCAGACATGCGGTGCTCATGATTACCCCCTCGACACACAGTCTTCCTGCGGAACCACCTGTGCCCAAGCTTCCATCAGCGGACGCACATGCTTTATCCCTCGGGTCCAAGCTCGCGGCCCATTTCACTCCTTTACGCTCACCATCCAAATTTAGCAAAGGTCATTCTGCGATACAGAAGCCATTTGCATATCCAGTGCCTCCCCCTCCTGTACCATCTTCGACCACTCTGTCGCCACCTGTAAGAGCGCCATCCATCGAATCTCATCATTCGAGCTTGCGAAGTCGCTCAACCACCCCTCGCCCCTTACGAGGGCCTCATATATCTGCCGCAGAGAACGGAGATGAAGAAGACTTTTCCGATCTATTCACCCTTCCTAATCAGCTCCAGAAGCCTCAACAGTCTCCGAATAGCCCTTCTGCGACACCGGCGCATGTATTCCTTGGGGACTCTCCGAAGAAAAGCGGTGAACTCACGCCGACGACACCGGTTACCCCACTGACGCCGTTGGGTCCACCCCTTCAGTTTCCGATACCCCCGTCCACGATCATACCCCCTCGGTCGTTGTTGCCTGACAAGGATGTCCCTCGCTATTCAACCGAGCTATCGTCTCTGTCGTCCCAGGGATCGAAAAGCTTTTCCAACCGCCCGTCGTCGGCCAGGGTAGACAGTGCTAGAACGCATCGTAGCGGTCTTTCTTCCCAGGACGGGCGAGACAGCGGTCATTGCCGCACTGCCAGCATCTCCGGGAGTGACACCGATACATCCAGAGTCAATGACTCGAGTTACTCTGTGCGTAGCTTCAAGCTCTTACCTGTGGCCCCAAAGCGTTCGGGCCTGAAAAAGCCCGGTGCAACAAAGGCCACAAGCGGCCCGCCCCCTTCGGTTCCGTTACCATCCCCGCCCCTCTCCCCCAACTCTACCATTTTAGTTCCCCGCTCGGCTCCCTGTCCCTCGCCTAATCGCATAGCTTTTCCACGCCCCAGGGCCAATACACTCTCTGTCACAACTGGCTTGGTCGTCCCTAGCCAGGCGCTTCCCAAGTCGAACCTTTTGCCTCCTTCGCGCCCCGGCAGGGCGAACTCGGACGTCGCGCCGGAGACAACCGTTGAGGAGCTACGAGAAGCCCTTTCCCAGCAGCGCAGAAAGAATATCCAGCTCCAGGAATACATCATCACCATCACCAAGCGTTATGAAGACGATCGTATAGGGATGGCGAAAAACATTGACAAACTCGAGCGTAGCATTCGGAAGAAGATGAGGGAGATCGAGGGACTTCGGTGGCTCGTCATACACAACGGTGCTGTTAGTGATATTGACGCTGCTGCTAACCTTGCACGCTCTTCTTTTAGCACCCAAGATGGCGATGCACTTCATGACGGCCGAGGGCCGTCCCCGTTACCCTCGGGTCTGGTGGCATCTCCCAACCATCAAGGACCTTCGTTCCATCAATCAACGTCCACGCCGAAAGATGCGAGCATCGCTGTGATGGCTGTAACACCTACCTCCGAGTTTCGCTCGATTGCGTCGAGCTCGGCAGCGTCATCTTCGGCTACCTCCGTCTCGGAGGCTCCTTCATCATCGATGACATCTGTGATTCCCGGGCGGATGGACGGGATCTCACGCATGGAGCGGCAGAGACTAAAAGAGGAAAGGCGGGCTTCTAAAGCTCTCCGTCGTATTTCGGCTGTATCAAGCTTAGCATTTGGGACTGATGCAGTGACCCAGTCCTCGCCCGCGGATAGCCAGCTTGATCCCAACTTCGATCCCAAGCAGAGCATGGACGAAGTCCTGGAAAAGCTCCAACCATTTAGACACGGCTGAGAAATCTATCATATTTTTAGTGAGTTCAAACACGTCTGGTGTCATGTGCTTTTTGTTGACTTTGGTCATGCTCTCTACTCTACTCTGCAGTTCATTTCGTTCGACTTGCGCCTTCAATCGTTCTTCGCTGACATGACTAGGCCATGTCGGCACAGCATGGACTTTCGGCATTTCGCATCGCATCATCCCACCAATCACTATAAACCCACACCAGGCGGAGCGCTTCGCTGGAACTTGAGCATCCGTTCTCCTCTCATTCGTTGTTCAAAGAGACAAGGATATGCCTTGTCCGCATTTACCCTTTTTCCCGCACATGACGCATTCGCATTTCAGTTCGTAGCGTACTTCCCATAACCATCCTTTTCCTTCCATTGGATGTATTTTTACATCGAAACCATCCCCACACTGCGTTACCATCCTACCCACTTCTCTAGGTGCATACCACGGTCTCTTAATCACTGGCAGACACATAACTATTTACTTCTTGTTGCTCTTCGGGTCATTGTGCCTGACTATCCTTTCGATCCGGCGTACAACGGGAAGTCTGAAGAACGCGTCACGGTCCCAGGAACCGTATCTTGAAATCCGGAGCAAGGCTCGCCAAGGCGCAATGTTCGAGGCGTAATGTATACTTGTTCAACAGTGATACCCACAATTGGCTGTCCCTGCACTGGTTTTCTGATGGTGGCCCACGGGCCTGGCGACCCACTGGTAGCCAGAGGCAATGTTGCCTGATGACAACCTGTCATTGGCCAATGAGTGCCTGAGGTTCATTTGACCATGTCCATTACCGTAGCCACCTCCGAGATTGACAGCTCAGAAGCTGTGGCTTCATCCCAAATCCAAAGGCAAAGTGGACCTGGACCTCAACTCTACTTGACAAGCTTCATTCAGCTGACGCTCAGAACCTCAGACCACTGCCCCGTTGCATTATCCCGCAGTACCTGGTGAAGGGTCTCTCTTAGATGAGCAGCATTGTGTACCTAGCAAGTATCATGAGCGAGCTGCACACAGAACTGGACTATCGTCTCACCTCGTCGTTCCATTGTAGGTCTGACGAGCGATCTGCATAGCCTGAAAGTGCATATCCCACACACACTCGTCCATCACCGTGCCCGTTGTGTACTAATATGAAGAGGACAGCCATCAGGGAACGAAACACAGGTACAGCAGGCATGGGTGGTAATTGGCCATCATGCACAGTAGTACATTCTTCGTAGATCATGAATTAAGTGACGTGATTAGCCATGCGACCATGGGCGAGTGGAATGTTCCATTGTACCTGAAGCATTGTTTGCATGTCACGGCAATGTGGAGGGACGACTTCGGCAAAGTAAGCTGCAATGTGTCATTCAATGACCTGGAGACCATAAAATTCCCATCAAGGCTGGACTTTTGCGGACGATTCCGAATGGGAGCCTGAGGGGAAGTTGGGGTGATAATTACCCACATCTGCAACCTGATGTTTTCTCTCATATGACCTCCTTGGCCCCGAAGAATTCGAAGGGGTTATCATATCAACGAGTGACCGTCACCTCGGCAAGATGAGAATTCCGTTGGTAGATCTACGATGTTAGTAAGGCTCTTTCTCCTTGAATACAATGATCCGAGATGTTGCGTAGACAGATAGAGATGCTGATACGTCCAATCCCTATGTTACTTGCTATCGAGATTCACTGGTATGTTTGAAACATCCCCGATATGACTTGCACATGAAATTTAATCGCCGAGGGATAGCAGGTTCTGACGCACACCTACAGAAGCTCACATGTGGAGTGGACCAAAACGGTAAGACGGAAAAGGAGGAGCTTTAAATTCGACTCTTACCAGAGTTGTATCAGTGTCTAGTCTAGGTCCTCCTTGATCGTTCTAAGTCCACCTGGAGGATCTGCTAGAAGCCATCTTCAAGTAAGACGACGGAACTGACGGATGGTACCACCATGTGCTCACGGTCTGGGGGATTGAAGATATAATGCGGCACGTATAAAGTTGGCATTCACCGATAGCTTGGAAACGCATGGACATCAGCACGGATGTACCATGTTGCCAGGGAAGCTGGCACTTCTACTTCGCTAGCCACTCCTCCATCCATGGATCCATCACTCGTGTACGCGATGGTGGTTGATGGAACAGTAACTGATAAGTCAGTTTCGGTAACTTTCCGCATCGATTGTGTTTATAAAGCGAAGACGTACTGCAAAATAGCTTGCACCAGGTTGTTGGACACTTTGATCCCTCTGGCGTGTCGTTCACCACCCTTCTTTAGTATGGCAAATTTGATCACCTCGGAGACGTCAATGTTGGTTTTTTTTGATCGACCACAAGGGGTGAAACGTGTGAAGGTCACTGGCACGCTAGATGGACCTGCAGTGGATCTGGGGATTGCAGGCGTGAACACGAGGTCGCCTGAGGAGTACTGGACACAGAGTGAGGGAGAGCCACATGGTTAGCCGAACTGTCCACAAACGCGTGTCTTTGCGGAACTGCCACCATCCCGACCAAGCCCCGTACTTGCCCAGCGGGCGCTGCAAGATATGAGATCATTTGGAAATATAGCGCCTTGGGTTTTCACAAGGCGGTGCACGCGAGGCTGAGCCACTCACTCACGGTAAGAACATTGATGGCGTATTTCCGTGATGCAAACCACCAGTGTCGCTGTTGCTAGGAATGTTCATATATCCTGATCCTCTCCCACCAGTACCTTCTTCGCTTTCCAGTGAAACTATTCCGGCGCTCGGGTCTTTTTGCCGCTTTCCGTCCACCTCGAGTCCAAGAGCGCCATGGTACTCCCCAACTTCATTCGACGAAATGGCAAACGCAAGGGCATCAAGGTGATCGACTTCCGTGCTCACAAGCAGTCATTGTCAACCTCCGAGTCATCTCAAGTTGCATCCTCCTTGGTGTTCGACATCAACGAGCAATCTATTGCCGCTCACAGCTCGCCATCAGTGGAACTCAACCTGTCGGATTCCAACGAGGAGTGGTTTCCCAAAGAATGGCTCCGCGGTAGGAGTTGTACTCCAAGGTCTTCTCTCCATCGCGTCGACAACGTTACGATAACCCAGAACAACTCAACGCAGGAGACCCACGCAGAGGCAGCACCTGTACCATCCAGCCACTCGGAAAATGCGTCTCCAGTGAGTGTCATGCCTTCTCCACAAGTCCAGGCCACATGATCCCCCCTTTACGCAAAGGTCATACCTTCTCGCAAGAAATCGATACCTGCACCTATTATAATTCCCGACCATCTGTTGCCCAACGTTCAGATAGGGCACTCGGCTATTCCAGTCGCAGGGCTTCCTTCCGAGACGCGCCCGCCACATCATGATGTTAATAATGCCCCCTTGAGCCCACCTTCCCCTTCAGCGTCGGACAACCTCTCTTCCATTTCTGGGACCACTCTTGCACGTGCATTGATTGGATCCTCGTTTGTTCTCTCGTCATTCGAACGCCGCGGGTCGCGACATCGCAGTGGGGTCGCACGTCAGGACTCCGCGACACTTCCTCGTGGTTCTTTTTTCCTATCGGACACAGGGAGCTCATCGCCGATCCCTCCGGTGCCACCAGTACCCGCAATACTGGTCAATGTTCCGCCGGACCCAAACCATACCTCCACTGTAAAGTCTTGGGCGAGCACTGTCTCGGAATATCCCATGTCGATGTCGGACTCTTACGTCCCATCTCCCGAGACGAACAGTTCTGTAATCCCACTGCGAATATCTCACATACAAGAAAGTCCTTCGTCGATGGTACCCACGTCAACAAACGGTCCTCTTCCTACTGTTCCCGACACGCAACTGCAACGAAAGGTGGCTGTTTCAGCGCACACACAGGTTCCCAAGAACGGTGTGTTTGATGGGCTTAAAACCGCGGCAAAGATATCATTACCCGTGAATTCCTCAGACACAACACAGCATTCATCACGGGAAGGGTCGTTTGTATCAAGCTCTGACGGCCACAGCTTGGAAGACTTTGACTTTGTGCCACCCGTGGTAGTCTCTCCCAAGTCAGACTCGAGTGCCTCATATATTGCGCCATTACCTAAGCGTAGTGACACAAGCCATGGACGATCTAAACGCAAGGTTGGCGGATCAGATCTTTTTCGCAATGGCTGTATGATACTCTTCTTTTCTTTTGCTCAAATCCGAATCTAAGAACTTTACAGCCAAGGTCTCGCTTGGGGACTACACTTTTTCCTCCCATCAAACTCTTGGTCTACCGTCAGCATCGACGACATCAGAACATGACTACGGCGAGCTACGTAACTATGATCTGACCGTCAGCCCTGGGTCGAGCGTGTCATCGTCGAGCGTATCCGCAGGATACCAGACATTTCCGGAGACACCTGTAGTTTTCACCCCACTTTGGTCTCCAGCTCTCCTTGCGAAATCCGACAGCCAGACGCTACGCAAACAGCTATCATGTTTGAAACCTGCAGGGTGTGGACCAGGAAAGTTGCATTCCAACATGAAGACTGTGAGGCGACAGCTAAGCAAAAACGACGGGATATCAGGCATATCCCAATCTTCATCGCTACTTATGCAGACAAAGCCGTCATCGAAACAAGTCGACTCAAGCCAACCGCCTTGCGTGTCAGTAAGCGATGACGCGGGCATTCTGGGGGACGAAACAGGCCAATCATTGACGAACAAGATGGAATCACAACCTTTTGCGGAACTCTTATCTGTTGATCCTCCCCATCCACTCGCAGAACACTCGCCAGCGTCTTTGCCATCCATTATCATAGGTGACGCTGACCCTTCCTTCGATCCAACGACAGCTCCGTCTGCCGAATCGCCAACTTCTATTCCCCTTCCCGAGTCACCTGATGTATCCCCTTTCAATTCTCCTGCATCACCTAGTAGTTCAACGGTTGTTTCGCCATCAGAGAGTTCATTCCCGTCGTCCCCTCCTACGGCGAGCACACTCATTAGCCAATCCGGTCCACCAAAATCTTTGTTGTCTCTTCCGTCCCCACCACCTAGTGGATCGTTCCTACTCTCCACGTCGCCACCAATTTCATTGAATGAGCCCCCTTCACACTCTCCAACAGCAGTTATTTCCTCCTCGGTTGCACCAGAGGACTCAACCTCTCACTCTCCATCCCCATCTTTCGTTCCCCCTCCACCGTACCATACGATCATTTCAGAGAGAACAACACAACCTAGCTCCACTCACACGCTTTCTTTATCGCCCAAACCCTCTACTGATCTTGGTTACCAGTGTAGCCGACAGGCTTCCAATTCCTCCCTGGCGTCCGGTTCTGCGCGGACTCGCATGAGATCGCGTCCACCTCTTCCCATCGGGCCCCGAAAACCGAGCAGGCCCGGAACAGTTTTTTCTTGCTTCATTCCTGGTATCAGGGCCCGAAACGAATCCACGTCTTCTGTGGGAAGCGATGACCCCACTGGCAACCCCGGGTTTCCCTGGCGTAAACTACACGCTGCCGCTTCCAAGCCTCCTCCCAAGTTCCAGGCGCCCCCGCCGAGGTGGCGCGGACTTACACTTGAGGCAGCCCAGTGGACGTTCACGTCGGCGGAGCTCCAGGAAATCGTCTCACAGGCGATCCAACAATCGTCCGAGGGATCAGCCCTCCGGTTTCTCAGACCTGAGGTTTTAGAGGGGGAGATTACCGAAGAGATGCAGCGTCTCGAGCTGCGGCACGTGGACGTCAAGGCACAATACAAGACGCTCGTGCGAAAACGGTGGATGCTCATGGGTGCTTTGGCTGGTCATGTCGAGGGCATGAGCGACGCCACGACGGCCGCACGAACGCTGGAGGAGCTCGCAGAGGTGTTGTCCGCACTCGACGGCCTCGCAGACAAGATGCACGAAGTCGTTTTGCAAATGGCCCAGCTCAAGAGTCTGCGCGACGTGCACAACACGAGCGCGCTCGCGATGGCGGCGCGCAAGATCAACGATCTCTTCGTACGACAGATGGCGGAGAAGGAGCGGCTGCAGGAGCAAGTTGATATGCTGCAGACGGAGCGGGACGAAGCGTGGAAACATGCCGAGGACGTTGCGCACGACTATGACATGCTCAACGACCGCGTGTCTGAAAGCGGACATGGCGACGCGTCGTCTGCGACGGGCAGCAGGCGCTCGACGCGTATCGGGGCCGTGCGCAAGTCGAGCATCCTGCAGTCCCAGGCTGGGTTGCGCCCTCGATCTCGGAGTCGGCACCGGCGCGCGCGGTCGTCTAGTAATGCGACGCGGCCCTCGTCGCTCGCCCTGGACGATATCCCGCCGGTTCCACGTCTCCCTGTAAACACCGCGTTAGGATCTTCGGCGTTGGCGTTCCCGGCAGGTACGGTTTCCGGTTTTCAACGGTGTGTTTCATTTTGGATTGATTGCCCCTCCATTTTCTTGGCGCTTCAGGTGCATCGGCGTTTAGTTTTGCGTATTGTAGCCCCGCGGATACGTCGGCAGCGCTGGCCCTCGCAGAGGCCCAGCGCGACGTGTACGAGATGCTCGGGCTGAGTCCCCCACCGAGCCGAGCGTCCTCGCGACGGCGCACCATGTCTAGTTCAGCCGCCCCGCGACCGTTGCCGTCGCCCAAATCGCGGCCCGCGTCCGAGTCTCTCGAGGTGCGCCGCGTGCGCGAGGTGCGGGCCTGCCAGGAGTGGCGTCGGGCGACCAAGAGTGTGACTCTTGATGATGTGCGTCACTTTTCCGAGTCTGATGATGGACGTTTGAGCTTATCCCCCTTCCCTCTTGCTTTTCGTAGCGCGACCACGCACACCCACTCGTCACCCCGGGTTGACGTCCTGATGGTATCGTTATCATCCTCGTATGGTGAAACGCGCCCTGTCTGTTTATTTATCCACATCTTTTCCTCTACTCTACCTTTTCGTCCGAACTATGCATGTAGCTCACCTACTCTTACCACACACTCCTTTGTATACCACGGACTTGTCCACGAGCACAACACAATGCAAGTTATTGATACGGGATGATGATAAGCGCACAACAACATTAAAAGAGACCAAATGGATAAGCTGTAAAAAAAATAAGCATAAAAAAATACACGCCACTCCTGGGTCTAATGCCGCGCGCGTTTCCGCCGCAAAAGAAACTCGCTCGTCGGACTCGTCTGTGCGGCGGACGCATCCTCGGACAGGGGTACGTCGTCCACGCTGTTCCGGTCGTCGTCTGCGCCCGTTTCGGCTTCGACATCAGCGTCTCCGTCCTCGTCTGCATCGTCGTCCTCTCGCCGTCGTTTCAAAGACGATTTGGGCACGCTTGAACGCTTGCGCGTCGACGGCCTCGCGCGGGGCGTCTTCATCGGCGACTCTGGCTCATCTGGCACGTCATCACCTCGTCGTACCCTTGGCCGACTCTTTGGCGTCTCCTGCGCCACCCCATCACCACCCGAGTCACCATCACCATCGTCATCGCCGTGCTCCAGGCCCTCCACAGCGTCCACGTCCATCTCGGCATCACTCCGTCCCTCCTCGTGCTCAGATGGCGTTGGCGGACGACGCACGACCGGCTTCGGTCGCGGTCTTGGTCTCGTTTTAGATGTCGCCCCTGCTCGCGATCTTGTCTCCCTCACAGGTACCTCTTCCTCTTCAACTTCCTCGGCCTCCACTCTTCCCTCGGCCTCCGGCCCACTCTCCTCATCACTCGTCCCAACCGCGCCAGCTTTCGCTCGTCGGCCTCTGCCCGTGCCTATCACACGACATGCGTCAGCAAACCTCAACGCCAACGCTGGTATCAACAAACGAGACGTACCCTTGTGCATGATCGACACTAACTTCTTCTCGTACGCCCTCAGCGGCTCCCACATTTTGGCCGTTGGCTTAACCTCAATCTTGGCATCGCTCACCAGCTGGTCCAAGCACGCTTTTCTGTCTCAACACATCAGCACCCCCATCATACCGTGGAACACAAAACGTACATGGCCAACGCATCCCGGTTCTCCACACCCTTGAGCAACGGCATCATCCCCCGGAAAAAAGCCACAGTCACCGTCAACCGCTTCCGGTTCTTGCTGCCCTGGCCCTGAGCCTTGTCACACGCCGACACGCGCTTGACCGCCTCGCGCAACAGGTCCTTGTGTATTTGCACGACACACCGCCCATCGAGCCGCCTGACGACCGCAAGCTGTGCACCGCGGACGATAAAGGTCGTCGCGAGTTGCTTTGCCAAAGCGACTGTCCGCTCCTCGTTCTTGACCACCCCGTCCACGACGAGCGAAAATGACTGTCGCACGCGTTCATTGTCAGCCTAGGCGAAGTCGTAGAGATAAAGAGACTCACCTCCAAGAGTGCCTTTTTGACAACCTCGACAACCACGTCACCATGATCGTTGTACATCCCTTCTTCGCGCAACACGTCGATGATCACCTTGGTGCAGAGATCAAACGACGGGCCAAGGCGCCCATAGTTGGCGAGCAAGACATCGCTATGTTTGATATGCACCGCGCCCGCACGGATCGCGCGTAAAAACGTCGATACCGTCGCCATAAATTGGTATTCTTGCTCGAGCAACGATCGTGTCGGGGGTTGACCTGTGGTCCACGTTAGCATCGGACGTACACATCATAGAAACACGACACACCTGGTTTGACAGACAACGATTTCGCTCGCGTCTTGGGAATGCTCTTGCTCTTGCCCTTGCCGTCCTTGGCCGTCGGCGCGGGTTCCTCCTCTTCGGAGCTCTCGTCCTGTTCGCTTGAGGGTTCCTCGTCTTGAGCGCGACCGCCGTCCTCCAGAAGTTCGGCGTACTGTTCGATGCAAGATTGGATGAAACCCGCGCAACGTTGTTGCACGTCCTCGTCGAGCTGAAGCGAAAGCGGTTCCGTGGGTAGCGCGTCACCCCGTGGTGACGTCGCTTGACTCGGACAGAACAAGATGTGAATGTTCATGAGGTTTTGGAATGCCTATCGATCCGAAATCAGGATAAGACGGGCATTACATAACGGTGGAACGCACCGCACGCTTGACGGCCTCACCCGTATTCGACTGTTGGCCAACGACGTAATCGACAAGTTTTTCGAGCAACGAATCGCGTTGATCGCGCAGAGCTTGCCGGAACGTGTTGCTGTCCGGCGAAGTGTCCTTGACGTCGGGTAAGCTACGTGCCTTCCAGATAATATGTAAGCCGAGCAGATGTAGGCCCTGTTCAACCATCTGAGGAAGGTCAGTTGTGTTTCATAAAATACGATACCCTGATAACGCTCACCCGTTCTTCTTCCTTGTAACCCAGACGGCCTCGCTCGACGAGCGCAGAGATGATGTCCCACGCGCTGCTCTGCTTGCCGCCTTCGTCTTCCTCTATCCATCCGCATATATCCCTGGAGCCAGCCAACGCACATATCCGTGCACATACGGCGCCCAGTGCGATAACCTCGTCCTCGGTAAACGTTGCGACTTCGATCTCTTCGCGTGCTGCGACAGCATCGCGTAGCTGCGTCGCAAGTTCGTCCTCAAGCTCGAGAATCTTGGTGCTGTTCGTATTTGTCAGCGACGTAGCAGCCAGGAAATGTCGGATTGCAGCGACAGCCTTGGTCAGCACGGATTGTGAGGAATGGGAGAGAAATTGTTTCGACACGTCATCCCAGAGGCTCCCGTACGCCTACAACATACGGTTACTGCATTCGTGGACAGACTGAAATCTGACGACGCACGTTCATCATCCGCATCTCGAGGTAGAGATCGAGGTTCATTAGTGGCGGGATGAGCAATACTTGGGATATACGGTTTTCGTCCGTTTGGTATTTGATGAACAACCTTGGCAGTCCCTTTATCAGGGCACGCGTCAGGTCCGATACCACTGTATCTTCATCGCCCTGCGATATGAACATGATGAACGCCATCAGAGCAAAAAGCGACACGTGGCGAACCTTTTTTGCGGCCGTCGACGTCAGTTTGGCGTGACGCAGCGATGCCACGAGCACCTCAAGCAATACGGTCTCTTCAACTTCTGCCAACCGCCATGCGGGATCTACCGTATTTCGTGCAGACTCGACGAGGGAGTCAGGCCCATCCATGTCATCATCTCTGCCTGCTGAATGGTCGTGGAGTAGGATATCCAGGATACACTCCCAATCGCTGACAGCGTCAACATCGTCCCACAGCGCCTCGACAGCAAGCACGATCCGTCCTCGTGGATCGACCCCACTCGAATACGGTAGGTGTATGCGTCGACTTGGTACACCATCTGCTTCGCCCGCCTCACTCTCCTCTTCGGCAGCCTCGATAGCGCGGTCGAGGGCCTTGCCCCACTTGACGAGCAACATGGCCAATGCTTTGACACCTGCTCTCGACTTGACTTGATCCGACTTGTTACGTCCCGCGACGGCCGCGACACGTTCGTCTGCCACTTCTTGCCAGACCCCTGTGACAAAGGTTGACACGGCTTTTCTGACACGGGCTTCGGCATCAAACAGGAGAAGACACATGCGTTCGCGTTCCTCGTCTTCGAGGAGGGCGTTGGAGTCAATGGCGCTGAGGACGCCAATGACGGCGGTGCGTACGCTGAGTTCGGTATCGCCGCCAGCCATCTCGAGTAACCGTGGCTTAAAGCGTTCGGTAAAGTGGGTGAGTGAGCCAACGTATTGAGATTGCGCGTAAACGACCGCGAGCGCGCGTACTGCTTCGAGGCGCACGGGTGTGCTAGAATCTGAGAGGACCCAGCCTACGTAGCGGAGATAGGAACCATCAAGGAAATGTGCGGGATAGTGGGTAAACCATGAACCCATGGCTTTGACGCATTCGGCACGGATGTTGTGGTCCAAGTCGCGATACCTGTGGACAAACACGCTAAAGGACGCGTTAAACGCAGATCGGAGGAGAGCAACATGGTGCATACCCGTCCACTATCTCCTTGATGTATTCGGCGAGGGTCGTGCGTCGTTTTCGGACTTCTGCAGCCTTGCCGTCCAAGTCCTTTTCGCGGACTGCGGTGGATTTGTTGACGGCTTTGCGTTTGCGCTCGCCTTCTCGTTGTCGACCAAGGATTTCTGCTTCTTTCTCGACGGCTGCTGCTACTTGGCAAAGGGCGGTCTCTACTTCGAGGGCGACGACTGTGGCGGTATGGCGGAAGGAGCGTATTTGAGAGGAGGACATGGCGATGACCCAAGTTTGAAGGGTCGTTATAAGATCGGTTGTGTAGAGTGAACCGAGATCAGCGGCTGCAAGGACAAGGCGTTCTATAAGCTCTGATAGGGACGCGCGGAAGCGTTTGAATGCGGGGAGTTTAGAGGTGAGGGGGTATATGGGTGAGTTTTCCTGGGGCGAGATGAGCGGTGCCGAGAGTGTGTGACGAGGGATGTCACCTGTTTGAGCCCCTCTGTAAAGGTGTCGAGTACATCGACGACGCCGTCGTAGTCGATGACTTGGTCTGCATCGACCGAATCGTTGCACCCGCATGCACGCAAGATGCAGTTGATCAGCTCCGCTTGAGCGGCGCCAGCACTCTGGGCGAGCGAATGGAGGAAATCTTCAGCGGTGGATTGAAGTGCGGCAGCTGGGTTTAGGAGGGTGTCTGTAATGCGAGTTGAAATGGCGATCGGGAACGAGGTGGATGCACGTACTGAAGAGGGGGTTATCCGCGGCAATCTTTGTGTCCGAAGCGACCTTGTCGGGATCAAAGTGGCCATTTGGCTGTTTCGTCTTAGTGCGACGCTGCTTTGGTTTTGGTGCAGCGGTGGCTTTAGTGGTGCGCTGTTTCTTGGCGGGAGGGGGTCCCTTTGGTTTGCGTGGTTGTGGTGCGCGTTTCTTGGGTTTGGCTGAGAACTCGTGCTCGTCGTCTTCGCGTTCGGCATCCGCGTCGTCTGTGTTGTCGTCTGGCTCTGATAGCTCTGTGAGAGTGTCGTCGTCGAGTTTGCGCTTGTTCGGGGACTGGCTGGCTGGTTTTTTGGTTGAGAATGGGTTACGGGGGCAAGAGTGGACACGTACAGGATGCGAATGGTTTTACTTGTTTTCTGTCGCGTTGAGAGCGACGGGGTGCTGCCGAGTCTTGTTCTGCCTGCATGAGAGGACGAGTAAACCAAACGCGTCCAGTCATCACGCGTCTCCCTTTTTTGATTTAACCCCCCCAAAATAAATTAATAAAAACCCCCCTCTTCATTTTTATTCTCATGTTCCGACTGAGTCGTTTGCCCCGAGCACGCGCCCTCAACGTCCGCTTCACGTCGCCCGGACACATAAATCAGCACTATGTCGACCCCGCTCGCTGCATCGACCCCGACCATCCCGCCGCAAGTCATCCCATCCGCAATTTTCCCGCCTTCGTCTGTCCCCAGTTCATCATACGCGCCTTCCCCCGCGCCGTCCTCCACGAACCAACCAACTTTGTCCCCGTCAATCCCCTCCTCGCTACCGGGCTCGTCCGTGCGCGCATGCACACTCACCAACAGGGGAAATGGTGGTCCAACCTCACCGAGCCACCCCCTCGCGAAATACACAACACTCTCAGACGCTTTGATGCCATCAAACGCGCCAAACTCGCCGATGCGAGGCATCTCGCGGATGCCCGCGTCTCCGCACTCGCAGCGCACGGCAGGCACAGTATTAGCCTCCTCTTCCACACCTCTAAAAAGACGAGCCCGTCGTGTGTGATCCGCAGGAGACTCCGCTCCAAGATGACCACAGCAATCAACCTTGTTGCCAGTCGTAATGCCGACGCCGCGGATGCACCCAGCAGCGACCAGCCAGTGAGCCCCCACTGTCTTGTCCCAGTCGTGAACTAACCATCTTTAAACAGCGGAAAGAGACCCCATACCCTCCCCTCCACCTGGTCTCTCGCCCTGCACAGGAAAACGAGTACTTTGTCTTGCAAGGTCACTGTCCCCCCTGTCTACTTCGTTCATCTAACACGTTTCCTAGGTTGGACATATCTCGTCATACCCTATCGCGTCATGTACAAAATGCCACTCCCCAACATCGTTCAAATCATCCGCAAAGCGCTCCCGAGATTGAACCAGCAAGCAAAACGTTTGGAAACTTTGTGGTCTGTCCCTCCAGAACGCAAACCATGCCTACCTGTCAATAAGCGGCCATCTTCGACCCCCCGTCCAAAGTCCGTCGGCAAATCTCAGTCTACAATCGGAACACCAACACACGATCCCCGTCCCTTGCACCCTGTACCAGAGCGCACGCAGAAACCAGAGCCAGTGAAACGCCAAAGTAGACCTCTTCCTTTGTACTCACATCAACCTGTCTTCTTGCCTCGAGCAACCAAAGGTTGAAATTTGAACTCTAGTCGCTTGCACCGCCAAGTTTTCGAACTTGAGTCCCCTTCCGAATGTGAATGTAAGTCGATGACGACCCGGTGGTTTCCTAGGGCTGCGGTCGATCATGCCGAGAGGATGTCTACTGATCCGGAAGTCGTCGCCGGCTGCCTTTCGCGGTGTTTTGGGGTTGACACCCATGATGCTATATGCCGAACTGAGACTCGGGTCGACCAACTTCTAACATTGTCCCATTTTGCGACGACAACGTAATCTTGACCGCTATGCGTTATATATACGGCCGCATGAGAACGTGCCCTCGATCCAGCAAGCGTCATGCTGTCTGTACACTAGTCAGGAAGCGTCGGTGCGCATCTCAAAAGACAGTTTGTAGTCGCGGTGGTCTCCATCATCTGAATGGTCGAATCTGAGCCCGGTGAGGTTCTGGGAAGATACGATCGATGGATATTGACGATTGAATCCTCAAAAGATGTCGCGCTGCAGATTCTCAGTTGGCAAGGCATGACGGACGAAGGTCAGTGTTGAACTGAATCTCGCAGAGAGGATAGCGGAGAGGGTGAAACGCATCAATAACCTCCGTCGTGATCAAGATCTGCTCGCCTTGACACGCAAACTGAGACGAAAAGTCGACACCAAATATTGACCATCCATTCTCTTCTTTGCTCCATCCCAACGTTACATCGATTGTATTGACGTCATATTCCGATGACATGAAATCGAAAACCAATCTTGGGCTTGCAACTTGATAGCATCCATCTGAATCCATCCTACAAAACACTTGGACTGTCCCACTTCTCGGCACGAAAGAGCTTCAAAAGACTAATACTAAAAACTTACAACACGTCGAAGTAGCACCTACATACCATCCCATACCCTCATGTCGGCACCTACCTACATTTCGGCACCACTAAAAACACTTTGTTTTCACTAATTCATTTCATGTATCCTAGTTTTTATACCATACCTACATTCTCCAAGTCGAATGAAAGAAAAATGATGGAGTAGCTGTTGAGATCGCGAAGTTATGCAGACCGTTACTCACTGAAGATATTCCGAGGCAGCCTTCCAGCCACACCCACTGGCCCATTGTAGGGTGCAGTCGCTGGCGAAGGCACCTACTCATATCATAATTATCACGGAGGTCTTACAGTTCGGGCATGACACCCCAATTAGACACACTAGTACTACATACATACTAGCACATACTCGTAGCTTGACTCTCGACTCTCGCATCTCGATCACCACCGACGCTGCCAGAACTTGAATTCTGTGCTATGACCAGCTGTGGCAATTCGTGACAAATTATGACTACCGAAATGTGGGTAGGTGCCGACATGGGGGTAGTGGATAGTAACGCTCAGAGTTAAAACTGTCATGTACCACCGTGGTGAACTCAGTAATTTGGAGGTGCAACTTGCAACCTCCCACCCATCTCTATCTCTTCGCCCTGCTCCAATTCATCATCCTCGCTCTGACTCACGCCCATACCCGCAAGTACGAGCGTCGCTTCATGACCACCGCGCACATGCACCGACGACCTGAGGCCGAACTCGGTGTCTATACCACTCGGTCTGCATTGACTTCGAAGCTGGCACGCGTACAATGCCCGCGCGCTCAGCATGAAGCGCGGGGTAAGCGTGAACGCGGGCATGTATTCCAAGATCCCTGGCAAAACTGTCTGCCATCCTGTTGTAGGGATCTTGTTCGTGAAGTACAACACGTCAATGAGTGCAAAGAGTAGGATGCTACATCACAAGAGATCGAGTGTGAGTATAGTCTGCGATCGCCGGTTGGAATAACGAGGATGGGGAACAGACGTACGCGAGGAAGTAGAGCATGCCTTCCCTCGCGAAAAGGTTCACGTAATGGCCGGTTTGCCATCGTTTCGTCATTCTGTACGTCTGGAACGAGCCCCAGACAAGTTTGCCAGTCACAAGGAGACACAGTACTGCAGATAGCGTAATCTGAAGACAGGCGTACACCTCAACCCACAAGGGTGCATCCTGTCCCACTACACAATATGAAAAGTCAAGCACTCGAGTCGTGTCCACTATACGATGTGCGAATGCTTAGAGTGGCAGGCAGACATGAATCCGGGGATGTCATATACCTGTGTGCTTGACGCTGTTGATAATACAAGCGGCCGCGAGTGGGACAACCTCCAAGGTGTAGAGCGTCAGGAGAACGCCAAGGATGATTTTGGACCGATTAAAGATGGCCCAGGCACGAAGGACCATCGTCACTATAACCACCAGGGTCATTAAACCACCTCGCACGTTGAGGCAAATACTCAAAAACGCACAATCTGCGACACAAATGAAAACGAACACCGCCAATTCACCGGATACATAAAATATTTCGCCTTTGAAGCATTCCTCGTAAATAGAGTGAACCCTGCTAGCACTGAATGAACGTGCTCACATCTGTATAGAGGGTGTCAACCATTTGGACTTGTCAGCGACAAGCGGAAAACGGTGAACACATACGTCTAAAGATTATTTAAATAAGCACCCGCGTATTCCATCAATGAGACAAGAAGTCGCACCTCTACAGGGCCAGGTAAGAAGGAACTTCCCACTGACATGGAATTGGGTCAGACCGGCGAGCCGTACGTTTCGAGTCTCAGACATACCGATGCCAGTAAGTCTGATAGACCAATTTGAGAATCAGTTCTCAGCGTATAATTGAGTAAGGATTAACATACATGGCAGCGCACAGACCGACATAACGAATCTGTAACAAGTTAGTTCGGTGCATTTCCATGATAAGGCTCTAGGCACCCACAAGGACAAACAAGGTGGATATCCTAGTCCAAGGTTTGTTCTGTAGTCACGTCAGATCTTCCCTGGCAAACGTCACAGCCCGCTAACCCAAATGTATTCGATCTACAAACGTCAAGTTGCCAATCATACAAGTGAATACGCGAAATACCTCGTCTGGAATGGTAAGTACTAATGACATCGAGGTGAGCTGAAGGACGTTGTGGTCATGGTCGTGTGTTACTCACGATAATCATACCCGACAGCAGTAAGGGTAACAACTGACAAAGAGGTGAGATCTCAGAACAGATGAGTCAGTGTTGATGGACGTACGTGTCACGTAGTTAGTGTCCACGATGCCTAATACCGCTAGCTGCAGTGAACCCGAGTCGGACGACATGATCTACAAATAAGAAAATGCCTCCTCACGGAAGCTGGAGTGCAGAAGAAAATACAGGGGATGAGAGCAGCGTCTCAAACACCCGAAGGGCTTTTGAAGAGGGCGTGCCATTAAGCGGAGGAAAATGATACGGGTTTCATGTTGGCACACCATGCTGCATGCACTCCGATAGAGTTGTTTCGTGTACGAACCGTCAACTTGAAGCGCTGCCGCATGCCAGCCACTGCACGCAGCGTAAAGCCGATGTCAAGGGTTACCTCGAATAGTAGATTCTGACGTACTACGTCCACTCCACTGCAGCTGTGACACCGCCTAGTATGTTTGAACTGTTAGAGTATCAGTCGGCTAATGCTGACGCAGACGAAGCGGAACCAATACAATTTGTCCAACCTTCGCACATCTTACCATACACACATTGCACCATTCATCATGCATATGATTAACATAGGCAAAGTCTTACTGAAAACTTCACCTCTCGCAGCATTCCCATTCCCATTTTTTCCATTTTCATTGACAACTTAGAACGTCTTCAGCTTGGCTCGCGAGAACGAAATCAGCAGAAATACACTCACACTGGTTACTGCTCAAACACATCTTGGGCAAACTAATCAGTCTGGTCATGAATTGCATACTACTATGCTCTGGTTTTCACCCACGAACAGGGTCCAATTGTCCCAGTACGGTCGCTTGACGCCATTGGGCCAGTGATTGCCCTTTGGAACGTTGTGGTAAGTTCATCTTGAAAATGTACCTGACTACAGTTGTTTGGCCATGGCAAACACTGCTGATTGGAACCAGTGACTGGACAACAACTTACATGTAGAGTACAGATCTATTGTCTCCTGGATGTGGTGGTGGTCAAATTATCTCTACCAGCTAGGCAAGAGCACGGGTAACCCGCGGGTATGAGCAAATGGGGAGCACATGCCAGCGAGCGCGCATACACTCGCAGACGGTGATTCTGCGTGTGTACACGCGCTTGCGCGCATGTGCAAGAGAATCGGGGGAGGTCGCCCTTGTCGTCAGGGAGAGGGCGAGGGTGATGGTGATGGCACATCATTATTGTTGTCGTCGTCACCCTCGTCGTCGTGTCGTTGATCTCGCATTGTCGTCGGGGTGAGGGTGAGGGCATATCGTTTTAGTCGTCGTTGAGAGGGAGAGGGAGAGGGCTCGTCGTCCAGAAAGAGGGAGAGGGCCCGGGCGAGGGTGATGGCGATGGCATGTCGTTGTCGTCGTGTCATTGATCTCGCATCGTCGTCAG
>JBBPMO010000135.1:0-50012 GCA_038090315.1 Xanthoconium stramineum | reverse complement strand
GTCGTTGAATTGGTTTTTCTATCACTATGGTGTGCAGCTGGGGCGTGAAACATGATAGTATGATACAGGTACTAAGGCTAATCGTACTACAAATGTGGTGGGGTTGACGAACTTGAACGCGGTGGGGGGTGACCCGAGCTTAAACGCGGCGGAGGACGCCAAAACGCGGTGCGAATAAATGTGCATATGTAACGTCATATGCACATTGGCACTCGAAATTTCAGCCAAGTACATGAAGACGACGTTCGTCAGTGCACCCACCGCAGACCCGCAACGGCACGACTACCAAAAAGGTAGTCTGGACGAGAAATAAGTACGATGTGTGATCTTAATGATGACGAGACCCTCACTTTGAGAAGTTGCACCAGTTTGGAGTGCACTCCCGAGAAGAAACGGTATCATGTTGCACACGGTACTTCATTTCCTTTCGATCTATCAACAAGGAACTTCTGGCTCCAAACCTGCCGCTCAGGGAAGGTCGAACCTTGTCACAAATGGGGCCATTGATGAACAACCCGAACCAAGCAGCTACATCTACTGCTTTCCAAAAATCGAGTAAACAAAAGCTACAACTGAGCAGTGAGAAAGATACATGAACCAAGTTGCTATATCAAGGTGATAACAAAGTGGTTGCATCAACAGTCAACGTTTGGCATGTTCAAATCAACGATAGCAAGATTATTCCACGAACATAACAGTACTTTTACTTTCTCCACCTGGTGGCAAGATTGCCCAAGCCAAGCCATCAATGGTCTATGGACTGAAGAGAAGGAAAGCATCGTACGGGATCCCATCTACGTAGTACACTTCTCTCACCCGCGATGCCATAGGGTCGACGATATTCCTTAGCGCAGAGAGGACCGCACTGGCAGTCATTTGCAAGCTCCATACGCCAACTGCTTTCACGCGTCGATTCATATTGACCTGTGAAACGTGATACGCAAGGGCATCGTAGACCTATAGATAGAAGGATCAATGATCCAATAAATTTCATTCAAACAAAACCGAAAACCTTTTGTGAGATTTCGTCCATCAATCCAGCTGGGGAAAATCCAGAATGAGTTGCGGTGACAACACAGAAATGGAATACAGCCTACTCTCCCACATCTGTGAAAACGATGTTAGTGTGATAACGGACTGGCCCTGAGGCGAGTGACTTACGGTCCAAGCACCATCAAAATCATCCACATCCTTGATTACCCTACAATGAATGGGCACAAGGGTGTGATGTGCGCTGCAGAATGAGTATATTAGTACAGCACATAGACATCGGTCCTGCATGCTTACTTCATGAACGCTACGATTGGCCTGATCAGCGCATTGTTGACGTAGGATAAGTTTTGAGTGAAGAGGGGCACGACAGCTTTCACGTCCCTGAAGCGCAAGTCAATATCGATGACTATTCGTGGCTTGTCGGGGTCGTCTTCACCGGGGTCGGTAGTAGGTGCAACTAATGGCGGTTTGGCAAGTTCTCTCTGACCGGGGATACGATCTAGATTGAGTGATGCCGATGCTGTTGATATAGCATCCGCCAGCTCTTCAAGGAGAGCATTGAACGGGTACTCGTCTTCAGGATCGCGAGGGAATTTGATATCGAGAACTGCATCCACCTTTCCGGACGTAATCCAAGAAAGCGGCCCGGTAGTGTCGGTAGTGGAGTTTTGCATATGATCAATATTCACACCATCAATGCGAATCCTGGTCTATGAGAATATTTCAGAGCCATCGTCCAAGCTAAGGATTTGCATGCTCACCATTCTCGACCATTTTCCATCCTGAATGTCCTGTTCGGTAGTTCGTCCAATGCTCTGGGGTTTGTGCAGACTGAAGAGGCAATTGTCAAACTGTCCTACGACGTTCTCCGCGCGCAAGAAGTCATAGAATAACCACTGCTTGCGCAGCATCCGTATATCGGCCCGGAAGATGGAGGCAGTGTAAGGCCGAAAGTTGCCTGGCTGGTACACAGTAACGAGGACATCTTCAAGCTGGAGCGAGTGCAACTCGAAGTCACCAGGACGAGCAACGCTTCGGAAGGCGGCTGGGTCCAAGGGATTCTCTGGATCCCAGAAGACAGACCGTCTATCTGAGGCGCGGTCAATCCCAGCGTATGACTTGACACCAGCGACTCACCCAAGACACCACGCACACCCTTGACGACTGCGTCCTCAACGAGTCCCTTGCCGTCTAACCAGCGTTTCAGAGAGAGCGTGACGTCGATAGAGTCAATGTTGAGATCGAACATGGAATAGTTGGCGTCATCATCGGCGTGGCTTTGTGTCACTTCCTCGTCTTCTTCGACGGAATAGTCGTATGCCGGGTGATTGGTCACATCGTACGCCAGAGCTGCCTTGTGTCCGAGAGGGTTCTTCTTTCTGGGAGACCGAACAGTCTGTGGGCGGCGAGATATGTAGACATTCTTGAAAGATATGCGAGAGTCCTTCCACTTTGGTACGATGGCTGATTCGAATATCACTGTAACGCCGGTTTCGCTGGTTAGATAATTGCTAATGGCTCTGGCGACGTTTTCTGCAAGGGGATGCATCAGTACCGGAGACACGACATGGAAAAGGAACGACCTTGTAGCCTTAGGCTGTTAGCAATGGCAAACACGACGGAAAAGAATGTTGTCCTGGAATGGCATGAGCTCAGAGAAAGTGCGCAGGCTGTTGTTCTTACGTTCCGACCAAAATCCATAGGGTCTGGCTCATGAGGAACCAGGTAACGAAAGCAGATATGTCGTCTGCATTGAATTTGCGAAAGGACCTGATCGTGAACCACTTGAAGCGTATGCGGAGTCGCTGCCAAAAGCCATTTGCGACCTTGAGAAAGTCGTCTTTGGTGGGTCGGTGTAGATGGGACAGAGAGAGGGCTAGGCGGCGATATAGACGAGGGTAGTTGTCTAGGTTCAAAGGGGGTAAATGAGAGTGCGGTTCTGCGGGTTTCTGGTTGACATCGGGAGGGGGTTTGGAATCGGAGTGATTGAAGCGAATGGCATTGTTGCGAGTCTGGTTTATGAAGAAGCGTCTGATTGCGATGTAGCGGTCTGCGCTCGGGTGGAGAATGCCGCGCGACGTGTGTCGGAGGACTGCACTCCTCAACATGTCCCCGTCACAAAAGACTTGCAACGCTGGAAAGAAACACCGTTCGCGCATTTGGTAATGTTTTCTCACGTATGTTTTGCTTCCATGTCATCAGTCAAATCAATCCACATGATAATCAACCCTGTGTCTTCGGTCACTATGTAAATACTGTTCCAACGAGCGGATATAAATAAGTTTATTCTGCATATACCTGTGCATGACCAAAGGCTGTCTCCATCCCCACATCCGCCTATTCTGGCTAGCTCGCCTCAAGTTCTATTACCCGTATCTCTTCAACATCCTCCGCACCCTCGTTCTGTTCAACATCTGCAAACACGATCACCGTTCTGTCAGCACCGCCGGTGGACGGCAAGCCAAACCCGGTGTCGATCCCACCCCCACGTCTACCCTCCACATCGTTCGCATACAACTTCCGTATGCTTATGATGAACCGTGGAGTCAAAGTGTATATGGGAACAAATTCCAGGATGCCTAGCAATACAAGCTGCCATCCTCCTATCGGAAGCACCTCCCAGGTACTTAGTACGTCAAGGAGGGAGAACAAAAAGATGCTATGATGGATGGTTACCGTGAGCTAAGTTTCGCGAGCTTGGATGGCAGATACGGAGAGAAAGGATGAGACATGGACATACCCAAGGAAATAGAGGATGCCTTGTTTGACGAGCAAATTTATGTACCGATTGAGCTGCCACCGCTTTGTTACACGATACATTTCAAGTGATTGGCGCGCGAACTGGACGATTGCGAGAATGCACAACAGTGCACCATGTATGACCTGAAAAACGCTGGCAACGTTCGTCCAAATGGGTGTAGGAGGTACCACTGTGCAAGTTGAAAACCCCGGTGCCTGGAAGGAAATCACTGTGCAACGCCAAGGGTGGTCACAATGAACGGTCAATTAGTACAGCAAATATACCCTGGTATTACATACCGGCCAGATGCTTCGGGTCGCTATCAATGACAGCGACAGTGGTGCTGAAAATAATCTCCAGAGAAAACGACACAAGAAGAACACCGAGGATGAGCTTCGATCGATTATATATCACCCACACGCGGAGGATCATTACGACTGAAGAAACCATTAAATGTCGCTTCTTGTGGAAGTAACCACTCACACTCGGCTGCAGCAAGAAAGAAAACAAACGTCCATCCATTGAACGTAAAGACGGATTTACCTTCAGAGTAGGTGTAAATAAAATCCACAAGAGAGAATTTCGGGCATGTCCTTACAACTGTCCGAGAGACATCATCA
Source organism: Xanthoconium stramineum (assembly GCA_038090315.1). Classification (NCBI taxonomy): domain Eukaryota; kingdom Fungi; phylum Basidiomycota; class Agaricomycetes; order Boletales; family Boletaceae; genus Xanthoconium; species Xanthoconium stramineum. The sequence continues at coordinate 45,659 of JBBPMO010000135.1, read as the reverse complement.
TGTTAGGTAACACTGACAATGCAATGAAGACGTACGTCTATGGATACATATTCAACGCCATTACGAGTCAGTAATGTTGCAAGAAAAATACCTCTTCAGGGCCAGGTAGGAAGCTACTTCCCACTTGGAGCAAATTAAGTTTGATTAATGTCACATTTGTGAGTCCACCTACAGAGAGAGATTGTTCTGACGAACCCACTTGGAATTAACATCTTGTATGTCTTAAAATGACATGGACTCACACAATAGCACAGATTCCAAGATAACGAACCTATAACAATGGTTAGTGTGTTGTGACGGTTTATGGAAAGTTCGATACATACAAAGATGAATAGCGTTGACACCCACGTCCAAGGTTTGTTCTGTGCTTTTATGAGGAAGATGACGTGCAGACAGATGATTATCTGCTAACCCAGATATATTTGACCTACATAGGTTCAGGTCAGTCCTTGTATGTAGCAGACGGAATATGTAGGCCTATACCTCATCCGAGAGTGCCAGGACTGACAGTCCATGAGTTGATAGCACCATTCCGGAACAGGACATATAGCTCACCATAATCATACCCGACGGCAGTGATAATAGCGACTGCGATGAGGTTATCATCTATATCAACCACGAACAAGAATGAACATACGGGTAACGTAGTCGTTTTCCTGGAGGCTTGTCAGCGCAGACTGTAGCGCGGAAGACATCGTTAATGAGTAGGTAGGCTAAAAGGCGATTGTAAGTGATGCAGACAGAAGAGCGTTTCAAGGACAATTGAACTTGAGGGGTTCGTTTTTCGCAAGGGCATAGCGATGCTTTTAAATTATGAGTGGAGAGCAAAACCTGATTTGTGATACTGTCGTCGAAGATGCACAGATATCCAGGCACGGCACTGGCACTGATGGGGATGGCTTCTCGTGCTGAGCCCTGCATGCAGGTTGTTTTCGGTCAATGGTTTGAGGAAATGGTTCAATTAGTAGTATCAACGGACGATACATGAGCCGTGAATCACGATTGGATTCTCTGATGATGCCTCACCTACACGAATACGTCCAGTAGACGTATTGGTGTAGGTGTGTTCTTTTGAGCTCGTCGCGGTGGTAGTGTTGACGTTAGTGTAGATCGAAGCTAGTCACCAAACTAGCTAGTACTAAGGGGCGTAACCATCACTGCCACCACTGCATCTTACTCATTCACTTCCTCATCTCCCCACCTTTGCCCGATCAACGCCTATGCTCATTTTCGACGTTTCGCGCGGCATGCCGTCACATATGTTACCTCAAACTTCCTTGGTCTATGCAGGCGCGAGTTTGCTAGCCTCGGTGTCCGTGGATACCTAACGAAGACAATTCTGGGACGCAGAGAATGGACCTCAAACTAGTCAAGGAATGCAACATCGACCAAGGGAAAGATAGAGGCATCGGTGAAGTGGGCGCTACCGCTACTTGGTAATATTATGTCTGCTCGTAATGACTGGTTCGGTTCACGACGACCCCAGGTCCACTTGTTGCGATTCATGGGGATATTCAAGTGACCTCCTGAATGGCGGATGACCTACTGCCAGTTTCTCGCCGTAATATCCTTATCACCGGACTTGAACGAGGCTGCGTGTTAGAGCAGTCTTCCCCTGGAAACCGACCTGAGAACGGGACGTAAAGGACCTTATGAGAATGATGGCCATGTTAACAGACCATTAGTGCTGTCCTACCTGTTATCTATTGATGTTCAATTTACTGAGAACAGCCATGTCGATCTTCAGATATTGGAGCCATTTTTACGACGTGGTGCCTGTCAAGTTTGCGTCCTTACAAAACATGGACTACTTATTCATTCATGATCGATTTACTGAGAACAGTCATGTCCGTCTCGGATATTGCAGCGATTTTGACGACGTCGTGCCTGTCAGATTTGCGTCCTTACAAAGTGTAGGTTGTTTATCATCCCGAGCACAGGAGCACCTCGGCCATCATGGGATGATCTCACTGGTATTCTGATCAACTTTGAAATTCAAGTATTCATTTCGGTCAAATCCGTTTATGTTCGTCTCACGACTGACACTAACTTCTCACTAGTACTTAGGTACAGTGGTAATATCATGATCGCAGGTGTCATTGGTTTCAACAAATTCAGAACTGCCGTATATGTTCCTTGAGGTTATAGTGGCCATGAAATAGGTTCGATCAATGGCCATAGGGTGGAAGGTGGAATTACACAGCAAGTGCACTTTGAGAGTATCGCAAAGGTCTTAAAAAAAGTCTTCCAAACATGGAGGTATCCTTTTCCCATTCTCATCTGAATGCATACTCGTCACGATACAGATGGTCACCGACGACGTGAATGAGTCGGTTTCAAGGGTTCCCTTATATTCGACCGGGTCCTTCCCATTGAGGACTGCCCTCTTCCTTTCCAAACTGCACACTCATCATACCCTTATTCGAATGGTGCCCGGGCTGCCTGCCAAAACTGGTCGGCGAGACCTGGTTCTGGCATATGTTCTCGAATTGCTTTGAACGCCTAAAGGTTGGAAGGGGCGTGGCTGCTTCGTCGGTTATAGATCCGGACGTCGTGGTAGCGGAAACGGCGTGGTGACTGGCGCCTCGCGAGAGGAAGCCTCCCTCTCCCCACCCGCCATCTCCCCACTAGCGACCAGCTCGTTCCAGGTCGCGCGCGCACACCCTCCGTGGTCACTGCGGGATACACACCCCGTGAGGCAATTGCCCGGGGTCCAGTCACTGTCCATCACGCCCACTCCCCAGACGTCGCGGCTGGGAGCTCCCTACACAGCGCTAGAAGGATGTCGGTTGTTCGGCATCCTAGTTCGCCCGGAGAACGCTAAAGACGGGGGTATAACGTAATATCTATGTCGTTAAAAGTCCAGTATCGTTGTTCTACAACTACTGTATGTCGACCGTACGGATGCCATCTATCAATTCGTTCAATGAAGTCTCCTGGCGGATCTGGACCATGATCAAGCTGTCTGTTGCGACTCGTCTATACTGCGAGCGCGCCGAGGGAGCAACCAACAATGCGCCAAACGGTTGCTTCAGCCGAACGACAAGCCGCAGTGCGCGCGTAGCAAGGTCGAACAAAGGATCTCCACATGAGAAATCTCGGTCGAGGAGAGGCCCGATCCAGGGATGGATGAGAAGCAACCCTTTCATCCCAGATAATCCATCTCTAGTCTCGATCTCCACATCTCCGAGCATTGGCGTCGTTGCACGAAACACGGAAAGGCCAGATCCGTGATCTGATTTTGAGAGAGGAACGGGTTCGGTGAGGCGGAAAACGATACCGGGAAGTCTCAGTCGACCAGCAACAAGCGACAGCAGAGGAAGATCGTAGAGTTGCTCGTACAGCGCTACTGTCAACGAGCGGTCGGGTAAGGATGACTGTAATGCGATGACCTGAGCATTCATCTCGGCTGTCTCGATGGGTCGTGGCACATGTGGCGGTACGATCTGGTTGTAGACAGTCAGATCCCCAGGGAGGTAGCTGTGATGACTACCAGAACTCCCAGTCCAAGCGAGAAGCGTGACATCGTCCGAACGCGTCAGGATATACTCCAAGAGGCGACCAACTGCTTGATTTCCCTCACCATATAAGACGGGGAGAGCTACATTGAAGATGCCGAACAAGGAGTATGCGATGTCTTCCTCCCGTGTTGTTTGACGCCTCGAAGCTAGGTAGAGCTTCTCGCGTGCTTTGTCTAGGCCGGGTCGGAGGGTAGTCAGCTCCTGCGTGGCAAAGTTCATCGCCTGTTCCATCTCCGAAAGAATGACGGGCGATTCCTTATGATTGAAAATATCCAGACCGAGATATGGCTTCCAGTCCTCGGTATAGAATCGGACAACCTCCGAAGCGACGTATTCCTGGTACGTCCATCCACGGGTATTCCATATACTCTTCCACAAGCAACCGATCTCCTGTGACTCTGACAGGACACCGACAAGGTGGACGACGGTGAGTGAGGAGTCACGGTACCACCTGAACATGGCGATTAGTGACTCCTGCAGGACCCCCTTGTCGAGCTGGTTGACACAACAGGTGTCGCTCCATGCCCACTTGAACTGAAGTGCGACTGCAAGGTTGCAGAAATTTTTTAACTTGGCCATGGTTGGAGACGGCGGTAGGTCGTAGATTGAGGTATCTTGGACTTGCCGGAATGTCGGCTCATTTAGCTGCCATTTATGCGACAGCATTACATAGCGGTAGAACTCCTTTACTTTTTTCTGAATGCGTACATTGTCAACTTGAGCCCGAGTCGTCATCGAAGAGCGTAGCTCATCGTAGATCGGGAGTTCCTCGAATGCCGCCGCTTGCTGAGCTTTGTCATAGAGACAACCGGTGGCAGTGTCAATGAGAACACGTGGCATGTCACGAATAGCATCCTTGACCACCTTCTGAATTTCAGAGGTGATATCGATGTACTGATGACGAAGCTCTATCCAAAACCATCAATAAATTTTTGTCATCTCCAATATTAACGCAACGGCTTACCGCGAACCTTTGGATCGGGGGATTGTTCGAACTTGGAAAGCATAATCTTGAATGCCTCAAACGCTTCGCCGTGGCGTCCTATTCCCACTAATGCAGCATGCTTCCCCTCATACCCTTTATGCGATAATGGGTCGCTCTCGATAATCTGATCGGATAGACCAGTGAGGTGCTTTCGAAACGACCTAAAATACAATCCATACCTCGTTGCTGCGCTTGAGGAGAATGTCATGTAAGTTGGTCGGATCAAGCGAGAGTGCATCCGAGTAGTATCTGATGGCTTCGTCATGCTTTCTCGCCTCTCTAGCAATGTCGCCCATTTTCTCTAGTTTCTCGACACAACGTCCTCGAAACTCTTGGGAGTGATTCGATTCAGGTTCGGCTACGACAACATTGGCCCCTTACCGAGTTCCCACTGCGCTCGCTCATCGTGGGTATCCAGGTCGTCCGCTAAGTCGTTCTGCATCTTTCGGAAACATTCAACTGTCTCCGTGAGGCGACCATCACGTTCTAGAACGTCGCAAATGCTGCGATAAACGGTAAATCTTGGAAACTTGAACTGATCCGAAAAAAAGTTACAAACTGTACTAGGTCCACACGAGAAGCATACCTTGGCTGCAGAGCTCAATGCTCCATCTGCTGAACCACCAGTCAACAATGCGTTCGTCCACTTCCTCAGCGCAGAGCTCGAGGTTGGGGGACCAAGCGACAACGCAGCAGAGTAAGCTGCGATCGCATTTTCCCGTTTCTCGCCATTCAATGCTTCATCTCCCATCTTTTCCAGGGTCGTGATGCATCGTTGAGTGAACTCTGATGGTAGAGTTTGGGTGGTCTATCATGATGCCCCACATTAAGACTCACCAGCAAGCCAGTCCATAATAAATTTGTCACTTCTCATATCCTCGCCTACGGTATTCGTCATCTCAAGAAGCAGCTCTGTAACATCATATGCGCGACCTTGAGCATATAACGACTGGCACTGATGTATCTGTTCGTGTGCATGGGCGAGACTATTGGCTTTGCGTTGGGCGTCGGCAAGTTGGACGCGTAACTCTTGGTTGGTTTCTTCGAGACGAGAAATTCTGCTGCCTAGCATGTATCCATGTCAACGAAACAGAAATCACAGTAGTTCTGTACGCACTCGAGCTTTCGTCTTGCGCACGAAGAACGGCACGAAGCGAGTTTATGATTCCGTTCAGGCTATTACTTTGTTCATTGGCTGCGCGTCGAGACTTGGCGAGCTCGTTGCGCAGTTCCTGGTTTGTTTTTTCGAGAGCAGCGATATTGCTACCTAGTGGATGGCAATACGTGAATATCAAGGAAATGCGATTCAGGTTGGCGATAGACAAACTTGAGCCCCCAGACAGTATGAAGCTATCCGTTTGGTGGCGAGATTCGGCGAACTGGATACTCAGCTCTTCGATGGTCTTGTCGAGTTCCGTTATATTTTCGTCTAATACACGTGAATGTCGGAGAACCTGTTAGAGTTCAGGCAAACTTACTCGGGGAACCCTCCTACACAATGTAGGCAGTAGACTATGATTAGTAAAAATTCATCCGACGAATGAAAGTACACTTGCATCGTCGAAGTAGGATGAAGAGAGCCTATCGTGGAGACTGCGAAGGGAGATTATCTTGTCCCCACTCGTGGCAAGGTCGCAGTTTGTCGAGATAGCCATAGACCAGACGTCATGACCAAGCTCAATGATAGAGCCGACTTGTTCTTGCGTCGTAGTGTCCCATAACGAGACAGACCGAGCAGCGGAGGCTGCGACGAATTTGCCATTGCTTGCCAGGGCGATGCACTTGGCATGGTCGTTGCTGTGAATGGGCCATTTCGCGAGTGTCGTCCCGGTTGACTTGTCGAGACAATGGATCTTGCCGTCGAGAGACAAGGCGAAGAGCTGCTTGCCATCGCTCGTCCAGGCGAGTGAGTTGTTCCTGATCGAATTGACTTGGATCGAGACGTCGACGGGGACGCAGTCGTCGTGACTGTTGTAGATGCGAATTGAGTCCCGTTTCCAGGTGGCAGTGGCAAGGAGACAACCGTCAGGCGAAAACTTGGCGGCGACCACCCAGCTTTCGTGTTCCAATGGGCCAAGCAGTCGCTGGCCTGTTGAGAGCGACCAGATGCAGGCAGTCTTGTCGTCGGATCCGGTCGCGATTCTCGTCGCGTCGGGAGAGATGTCGACTGCACGCACATCTTTCGCGTGGTCTTTGAACTCGGTGACTTTTTCGTAGCTCTCCGCGTCCCATACCGTCACCGAGCTATTTTTCGTTCCACAGACGATCCACCGTCCATCTCGTGACACCGCAATGTTGCAAATGGGACTACCCACGTCCATGGGTGTGCCCACTTCCTGACCATCTTCCATTCGCCAACATCGAATCTTCCCTTCCATGCCGCCGCTCACAGCGTACTTCCCTTCAGCCAGAAACGCAACTGAACGTATTGCGTCTCCACGATCGATGGTAATTTGTTTTGCTTCGTTTCGGTGCATGATCCCGGAAGGTGGAACGCTTCCACCAGACTCTTCAATCCGCCTCAGTATCGCATCTTCATTCTTTTTGCCCTTACCATCTGCGATCGTCATCGATTCTTTTTGATGACTATTCCCGGAGGAAGGTCGGTTTTCTCTCCAGCTTGATTCTTGTGTTCTCATCAGCATCTTGTTTTTGATCGTCCGGCCCACTGGTGCTCACCATTCTTTAACCCGCGGACTACATTGGAAGACATACTCAGGCAGGTATCAGGTCGAAGGAAAGAGGAATGCGTGATCACTACAGTAGGTTTCTTGCTTGGTACCCACGCGTTTCCTTATCGAATTAGTTCTGAGTCACACACCCAGGGTCATTTGACCATTTCACGACCAGCGCCAATGGCCCAGATTGCTCTCGCTCACAATGTAACGACTGTGACGCGTCGCCTCGCCCTCCACGGACTCATCGCTCAAAGTCAAAAACAGGACGATCGCTCTGATACGCATCATCCTGACTCAAAATCGCAGTGAGACCCGACCATCAATGTATAAGATACGCGCGTGTCTATGTTCCAGCCAACTGAGAATCGAAACAGTAACATTGCTGTTATTTCGTTGTGACAAGGCCAGGAACAACAGGTCAAATTAAATCCTCCCAACTCGGCCTCTCGTCCACACCATCACCAGTGACGACACCAGCGTCCCCCTGGTTTAAAACCTCGTGAACGCACCCCAGTTCCGTCTTGAGTGATATTACGTGTTTGTTGGACAACTCGTCAGGATTAACCTCGGCCTCGGGATCCCCGTTCAAGATCGCCTCAATCTCGCGCTTCGGTGCCACAGGGCAGAGCTTGGTACACTACTGACGCGATGTCAATTCCGTCGAGAGTTGGTCCGATACGCAAGGTAGAGATGGGTTACATTTTGGTCTCGTCTTTGTCTTCAGAGTTTGGATGGAAGATCATCTTCATTGATTATGCTCGTCTTGGAGGGCCGTGCGTACTTGTGCGTCGACCCACTTGTTGCCCATCCCTCTCCGATTTCGGAGCGGGAGCCTGCACTGGAGGAGCCTTTGTTTTCTTAAATTTGAGGCGATGCAAGGCACTTGATTCGTGTACTGGCCTCTGGGGCAGCCCTGCTGTCGAAGAGGTGGAAGCCACAGTACTGCCATGGCCGAGCTTTCGACGCTTCGGCAGGGATGACTTGGAGGACCCATCATCGGGCGTGTTTTCCGCGTCTTGGATTGACGCCTTCCGTTTCAATGCATTCGGAGGGCCACCCGTTGTTGTCTCCTTCGAGACTTTTTGCTTTTCTCTCGGATGTTCATCTTGTTGGGGTGGTTTTGGTGTTAAAGGGCCAAGAGGTGATGGTTTAGAAACTGCAGCTGCACGTGCATAGACCTGCTCCCTTAGTCTCTCTATAACGGCAGTGTGAGACAACTTGTTTGCGCGATATCCTGAACCGGGGAGTCTTCGTGTTGTGACGGTTTTCGTGGCACTACTACCATCCGAGGGGGTGGGCGGTTGTTCTACATTTGTCTGTTTGATCGCATTCACGCGAGTAATCGTGGCTTTGGAGCACTCGTCGTTATTCTGGGTCTCGCCCTTTTTGCGCGGCTTATCTGCCTTGTATTTCGGTTTGGGATGATCCTTTGGTGCAGTTACAGGGCATTTTGTTTCTGCCCGGGTACTGGAAGTGGTTTTGCTGCTCTCGGGGGCGATAGGCAGCCGAGCTGTTGCCGTCGCGGGGGCGGACTCTGGCCTGCGATAGCGTACGTGGTCCCATGCAGGATTGGACTCGGGAATCCTCAGAGCATGTAATTTTACACGCGCTCGACGCCCTATGGCTAGCTGTTCTGACTCTGTAAGTTCTCGATCCTCGTAAGGTCGTACTTCGGTCCAATTTTCAACCTTGAGTGCCCACGGCATATTTATATTGCCTTTCTTTACTAGTGGCTGTTCGGCAACCTTGGGGGGATGCGCATGAGTATATGATGTATGGTAAAAATGAGACTTACGTCTTTAAGAAGGGCAAGCATGTCTTTGTGCGCTGCAGTACCCAAGTTAGCGCCGCCGAGCTTTTTGACGACATCTTTGACCAGACGGCCTCTAGGAGATGAGGCGAGATAGTGGATAAGCTGTCTTCGTAATTCTGGATTTGCCTTGGCTTTCGTTGATGGGGCATTCTGCGCCGATGTAGACTCCTTGCGCAGTGCCACAGTGGAGGACGACGCCGCTGGTAGTTGTTTTGTGGCGGCCGTCTTCTGACTCGGAATTACTGAGCCTGAGCCGGGAATTTCACGCTTTATATTCTTCGCACCGGAAGCAAGGATCGGAGGTTGGTCCAGGAGGTTGGCCCGGCGTTCCACGCGCTGCTGCTTTTCGACTACTATTTGCTGGCGGACTCTGTCCCTGACCTTGTCATCGAGTTGGCGTTCGACCGTGAACTTGCCCATGACGCTGGCATACAGCTTAAGCGGCGTCATGGGTTTGGAAGCGGTGGTCGAACGGAGATACAATTCATGGGGGGAGGTTTCTTTCTGATGGCGCACTGGAAAAAAAGTGTCTCCGATGTAGAAACCCTGGTGTGATATTGGCGGAATGCGACCGGGGGAGACATGGGTAACCTTACCGGGTTATTGTCAAAGTCGACAGACATTTGCGGTTGGTTTGTGAAGGCCTCGAGAGCCTCGAGAGCCTCTACAGACATGCGCACAATCATGGCGCATTTCGGCTTGGATGGAATGGCATTGAAGCCAGGGACCTGAAGGGAAAGGGTAGCACTGTCAGGGAGAGGCATAGCGATGGAGGAGGGGAGAGAGATGGGAGGGATTAAGAGTGGGCAGCTGAACAATAGATTCCACCACACATTGTTGTCCCGTGGGCCAGTGGTGAGTGGTCCACACTTGCCGGGTCCACACCAGAGCCTCCAGTTGTCCACACACATCACATTCCCAATTTGGTGAATCAAGAACGGCATACCTTCTATCCCCACATCGCGGAATGATGGCGGAGAATGCGTTGGGTTTACTTGGTCCTCTCACGATCGCTACCGAACAGGCGGCTGAACGCGTCACCATATCGCGTTAGAGGGGCATCGACACCGTGACTAGTATCTGTCGCGTCCGAATCTCTGTTTCTAAAAACGCGATCTGAGCCAGGTCCGTAGGTCAATGCAATGAGAAATAGGCCACTGGCGCCTTGTGGAAAAGACCATGGCCCAAACATCGTCGTTAGGCTACGATCATCATCACGTTGGAAGCCTGCCGTGGCCAACGGCGGGAACACTGACGAGCGGGCACGAGCGAACTAGACCGAGCTCTGTTGGGGCGACTACGCGGTACGTGGACAAGGGGCTACTGCTGTATATCTACGATGTGTCGCGTAGATATACTAGCGTACACGTGACTAGGATGCCAGTGAGGCTTACACACGTGAATGGTCTTTGGGCGCCGGGACACAAAGCGGAACATAGATAGCGATACAGTTGAATGTTGAACCCCGACTGTCACCGCCGTACAGGCTGCGGCGGTGTGCTCCAGCGATGCAGTAGCAGCTGAACGTGAACTTAGTAACCAAAGCGTCTGGTGTTAAACTTGAGAAGTTGTCTTGTACAGCATCGACAACTCGATGATTACACATCTGAGTCGTCCATTTGCAATACTGCTGTAGTATAAAGGTCAGCCTGTATCAGGGGATCTAAATTTTAAGTCGTTGTCCCTGGCGCTCACCAGGGCTCATAACCATTCGTAGGATGATAAGTGTGCGAGGTGATTTAGAATCGGACAAACGGAGCCCTGGTGATTGTCCGATTCCAAGTCACCTCGCACACTTATTGGCAGGACTCGGAGTCCTACGAAAAAGACCAAGTGTTGTCAAGTAATGCCAAGGTTGCAAGATCGATCGAACATGGATCGGTGAACTGGGGTATACTTAATGTATATCAATGTAGCACACCATTGTACATTTTCTACTGTACGTCCACCATACGAATGCCATCCGCGAGCTTGTTCAACGACGTTTCCTCGCGGACCCGTACCATGATCAAACTATCCGCCACAACCCACATGTATTGTGAGCGTGCCGATGGTGCAAGCAACGAGCCAAATGGCTGTCTGAGACGGACAAGGTCGCAGTGCACGAGTAACAAGATTGAACCAAGGGGCAGCACGCGAGAAGTCTTGGTCGAGAAGAGGTCTGATCCAAGGATGGATCAGAAATAGACCTCCCATTCGGAAAAGCTGTCCTTCGTTTTGATCTCGACATCGCCAAGGATAAGCGATGTTGCACGATAGACAGGGAAGCCAGACTCGGGATCCGATTCAAGGAAAGGGATAAAGTAGGCAACAGGGAATACGACACGAGGAAGTCTCAGCCGGCCACCAACGAGTGAGAGCGGAGGGAGGTCGAGCAGTCGTTGATACAATGTTACAGCGAGGGAGAGGTCGGTGATGGATGGGCGCGCTCCCGCGACCATGCTGTCTCGACGCGTCGCGGAACATGCGGCAGTACGACCGCGTTGTACTAAACGGCCGGAACTCCCAGTCCAAGTAAGGAGCGCGACATCGTCCGAACGTGTCAAGATATGCTCCAAGAGGCGCCTGACTGCCTGATTTCCCTCACCATAAGGGTTTAGTGGCCACAGGATGGAGGATGGAATTACAGGGCAAGTCTCCCCCAGGCTGAGATCGAATGACCAATTGAGTTGGTTCCTTGATCGGAGGTGAGATACGTAACCGTGTTCGTTCTCCGTTCTAAATATGTTGTCAACCAACCACGCATCTGTCCAGTTCTACAACACACTGACAAGTGCACTTTGAGAGCATTGCAAAGGTTTTTAAAAAGTCTTCCAAACGAACGTCGAGGTATCCTTTCCCGTTCTCATCTGAGTGCGTACTCGTCGCGGTACAGACGATCACCGACGATGTGAATGAGTTCAATTTGGTTTCAAGAGTTTCATTATATTCGATTAGGCCCTTCACAGTAAGGTCCTCTCCCTTTCCAAACTGCACATTCATCATACCCTTATTCGAATGGTGCCCAGGCTGCCTACTAGAATTGGTCAGCGAGACTTGGTTCTGGCACATGTTCTCGTATTGCTTTGAACGCTTAGATCTTAGAGGCTGGGAGGGGCGTGACTGCCGCGTCGGTCATAGACCCGGACGTCGTGCTAGCGATAACGCGTGGTGACTCGCGCCTCGCGGCCTCGGGTTTAATGATGTCCTTCACCTCACCGTCATGGATCGTCCAGCACCGGAGGCTGTCCCAGTTCGTACCAGAACCTGGACAACCTTTGGTCCTGGCTGTGATAACTATTGGCTCATACCGAGCGACCCTACACCGTAACGGCTGACGGTATGCAACGCATGATAGACTACGTGCACATCTACGTATTCCTGTCAGCTAAGTCGACCATTTTCGTATCACAAGGTTGCACTGCAGCGAGTCCATACAGATTGAGGACACGAAGATTCATAAATCAAACCATATTTTCTGACAGCACAGCCAAAGGAAGCAAACACCAAAACCAAATTAATTAAACCATAGACACTATGATTTTCAGGGTATTAAGCCAAGTGAGGCGAACCATTCCACTAAACCAAACTACCACACTTTTACTCAAGCGTTGATGTTATTGCAGCCAAGGTTGACGAGACCGTTCTGTGTACAGAATTCAGCAATCAATCCCGGATTAACTTGAAGATAGGGAGTACATACTTCGGAGACGTTCTGGCAACAAACAGTCTGTGCGGTACATTTGTTGCCGCCATCAACACCAATGACCGAGATGGGCGTGCATTGGAAGCCAATTTTACCGACAACAGCAGCAGCTGCTGCAACAAGGTTGTGGTCAAACAGGTACTGAGACGCCTCCTGATACTAGAGTAATAGCAAGTGCGTTAAACACGACCCAAGAGCGAGAAAGGGAACAGATTCACGGTCTGGACACTGTTGCAGCAGCTGAGCGAGCCAGTGTTGCACGAGCCACGCGCCTCAAGATGAGAGGCGGAGACGAAGAGAGCAGCGAGAGGAAGAAGAGCGAGGACACGAGCGAACATGATGAAGAGCAGAGTTGCGAGTCGCTGACGAGAGCAGGTGAGAGAATGAGAGAAGTGGGCGGTAGGACCTGCTGTTCATCATCGAATCCCCCCGTCTTTTATACCTGGAGAGCAAGGACCCCGTCTGACCGATTACGTCCGTCGCAGCAAGATGCTTTGAATTTTCGTCACAGAAATTACCAACCGGTTAACTTGTGTGCTGTAAAAACGACGACGACAATACAACCGTCAGGTCGAGCGTTCAGGGATACTATCCCCGTTCTGGATCGTGTCGCAGGTTCTGGACCCGGCACGGCTCGGGAATGCGTACGGGTGCACAAAATGTGTTACGTTGGCTGCCAACATGACCCTACAGGGTGGTCGGAGAATCGTTATTTCGTTGATCCGCTCGGCACTCGCTCCGAGTCTCCCCGTAAAAAAATTGAGGCGACCGACACGAACATGCGATACTTACGCCGCCCACAGTCGGCTCACCACGATCGAGCTTTTGGGAAAGACTCTAGGCAAAGACCCATCTTCAAAGGGTTGACTGTTGTGGCCCTGAGGATGAGATCCAAGCTTTAATTAGCCCACTTGTGGATAATAACCCCTTGAGACGCCGTCAACAGAATGGCGTTTTGACATTGCCTTGCATGTACCAAAAACTGTGATACCCAACTTGAAGTGCGTCTGGTGCTTTGTTGCACGCAGCGTCAAGGTTCGATGTTCAAACGTCCACTACTGGGACATCGGTGACCAGGTCGCACGTACAATTTCTTTGATGACTCTGAGAGGACCAAATTATTATTAAAGACAGGGTATAACGTAATATATATATCGTTAAAAGTCCAGTATCGTTGGTCTACAACTACTGTATGTCGACCGTACGGATGCCATCTATCAATTCGTTCAACGAAGTCTCCTGGCGAACCTGTACCATGATCAAGCTGTCTGTTGCAACTCGTCTGTACTGCGAGCGTGCCGAGGGAGCAACCAACAATGCACCAAACGGCTGCTTCAGCCGAACGACAAGCCGCAGTGCGCGCGTAGCAAGGTCGAACAAAGGATCTCCACATGAGAAATCTCGGTCGAGGAGAGGCCCGATCCAGGGATGGATGAGAAGCAACCCTTTCATCCCGGATAATCCATCTCTAGTCTCGATCTCCACATCTCCGAGCATTGATGTCGTTGCACGAAACACAGAAAGGCCAGATCCGTGATCTGATTTTGAAAGAGGAACGGGTTCGGTGAGGCGGAAAACGATGCCGGGAAGTCTCAGTCGACCTGCGACAAGTGACAACGGAGGGAGATCGTAGAGTTGCTCGTACAGCGTTACTGTCAACGAGCGGTCGGGCAAGGATGACTGTAATGCGACGACCTGAGCATCCATCTCAGCTGTCTCGATGGGCCGCGGTACATGTGGTGGTACGATCTGATTGTAGACAGTCAGATCCACAGGGAGGTAGCTGTGGTGACTGCCGGAGCTCCCAGTCCAAGCGAGGAGCGTGACATCGTCCGACCACGTCAAGATATGTTCGAGGAAGCGACTGACTGCCTGATTCCCCTCGCCATATAAGACTGGGAGAGCCACTTTGAAGATGCCGAACAAGGAGTATGCAATGTCTTCCTCCCGTGTCGTTTGACGCCTCGAAGCTAGGTAGAGCTTCTCACGTGCCTTGTCTAGGCCGGGTTGGAAGGTAGCCAGTTGTTGTGTGGCCAAGTTCATCGCCTGTTCCATCTCCGAAAGAATGACGGGCGATTCCTTATGATTGAAAATGTCCAGACCGAGATATGGCTTCCAGTCCTCGGTATAGAATTGGACAATCTCCGAAGCAATATATTCTTGGTACGTCCATCCGCGGGTGTTCCATATACTCTTCCACAGGCAACCGATCTCCTGTGACTCTGACAGGACACCGACAAGGTGGACGACAGTGAGCGACGATCCGCGGTACCACCTGAACATGGCGATCAGTGATTCTTGCAGGACCCCCTTGTCGAGCTGGTTGACACAACAGGTGTCGCTCCATGCCCACTTGAACTGAAGTGTGACTACAAGCTTGCAGAAATTCTGCAGTTTGAGAAAAGTCGGTGACAAAGGTAACTCGTAGATTGAAGTGTTCTCGAGTTGCTGGAATGTCGGTTCACCGGGCTGCCATCTGTGCGACAACATCACATAGCGGTAGAACTTCTTCACCTCCCTCCGAATACGTGGGTAATCAAGTTCTGTAGTCATTGAAGACCGTAGTTCATCATAAATTGGGAGTTCCTCGAATGCTGCTACTTGCTGCGCCTTGTCATAAAGACGACCGGTAACGGTGTCGATGAGGACACGGGGCATGTGGCGGATAGTCTCCTCGACCACCTCTCGAATCGCAGAAGTGGCGTCGACGTACTGATGACGAAGCTCTATACAGAACCAATCAAAACTGACATCCCAGTATTGAAGAAATGGCTTACCACGAATTTTCGGATCGGAAGATTGTTCGAGTTTTGAGATCATCGTCTTGAATGCTTCGAATGCTTCGCTGTGACGGCCCATACCGAGTAATGCAGCGTGCTTTCCCTCATACCCTCGATGGGATGATGGGTCGAGTTCGATAATCTGATCGTATAGATCGGTGAGGTCCATTGAACACAATCTGAAATCCTCCTCATACCTCGTTGCTTCGCTTGAGGAGAATGTCGTTTAGATTTGTTGGACCGAGTGATAGAGCGTCCGAGTAGTATTCAACAGCCTCGTCACGCTTCCTATTGTCCTTCGCGGCGTCTCCCAGTTTCTCTAGCTTCTTCGCACAGCGTTGCCGAAAATCTGAGGGCGATGTATGTAGGTATCAGACCCCGCTACATCATCATTGGCCCTTACCGAGTTCCCACTGCTCTCGTTCATTACCTGACCCGTTTGGTAATTCGATCTGCATCTTTTTGAAACATTTCATTGCATCAGCGAGGCAGTTATCCCTTTCCAGCACATCGCAAATGACGCGATAAACGCTAAACTTTTGAAACATGAACTAAGCCAACAGAATTTCGTTAACCGTATCCAACCCAACACGAGAAGCATACCTTGTTCGCAGCATTCAACGCCTCCTCCGCTGAGCCGTCTATCAGGAACGTGCTCGCCCATTTCATCAGCACGGTATTAGTTGGCGTCAAGGGACTGAGCGACAGCGCAGCAGTGTAAGTCGCAAGCGCTTCGTGTAGTTTCTTGGCATTTAACGCCTCGTCCCCAACTCTTTCTAGCATGGTGACACATTTGTCCGTGAAATCTGACGGAGGGCATTAGGCATTAAATACTTTATCTTGATGACCAATTTCGAGACTTACCAGCAAACCAATCCATAATTCGTTTGTTGTCTCTTGCGTCCTCAGTTACTGTCCTCGCCATCTCAAAAAGCGACCCAGTAGCATCGTATACGCGGCCCTGGGCACACATGGATTCATACTGACGCATCCACTCGTGTGCACGGACAAGAGTATCGGCTTTGCATTGGGCGTCAGCAAGTTGAGTGTGGAGTTTCCGGCTGCTTTGTTCGAGAACTATAACGTTACAGTCTAACTGACATGGATATTGGCGAAGCAAGCGAGAGTAATGGACATACTTGAGTTCGTATCTTGTGTACGAAGGTCTGAGCGTAATGACTTGGTAATGTCATTTAGGCTATCCTTCTGCTCATTAGCTACGCGTTGAGACTTGGCGAGCTCGTTGCCGAGTTCCTGGACTATTTCTTTGAGACGGGCAATGCTGTTAGCTAATAAACATGAATCCAAGGGAGCGCGAATCAGGGCCACGTTGAGCGCACCTGAGCACACCTCATGTGCGCGTAGAGACTGTATGAGAACATCTCCCTCCTGACAGGCTTGTTGAGATGCGGCGAGTTGCATACGCAGTCCCTTGACAATTTCTACAAGTTTTCGGGGATGGATATCAGAGAGCCGCGAGGTGGTAAATAAACCTACTCGGAGCGTTTTTCTATAACACGAAGTGATAACAATTTGTGGTGAGCACCCCAGCTGGGCATGAGAGCGCACTTACATCGACGACGTAGTATGACGGAAGGATATTGCAGAGAGTGTGAAATGAAATCTTGGTGTATGCACTGGTCACAAGGACGTAGTTTGCCGATATAGTCATGGAGTGAACCTCGTCGGTGTGCTTGAGGACAGGGCCAATTTGTTTTTGCGTTGTAGTGTCCCAAAATGAGACGGATGGACCGGCAGAGACTGCGACAAACCTGCCATTGTTCGCCAGGGCGATGCACCTAGCCGCAACATTGTCGGGGAGAGTGGGCCACTGCGTTGTCCTGCGGGACAGCCCGTCAAAACAGTGGATGTTGCCGTCGCGAGATAAGGCCAAGAGCTGCCTGGCACTCATCCAGGCGATGGAATTGTTGAGAGCTGAATTGATTATGATTGGCTTGGATTTTGCAAGGGGATGACCGTCGTGGACATCGTAGACGAAGACTGGCCACCCCGCCTCTACCTTCCAAATCGCAGTGGCGACGAGACATCCGTCCGGTGAAAACTTTGCAGCGACCACGCGGCCGTCGTGTTTCCATGGCTCAAGTAGTCGCTCGCCAGTCGAGAGCGACCAGACACAGGCGGTCGCGTCGTCTGCTCCAGTCACGATCTTCGTCGCGTCGGGCGAGATGTCGACCGCGAAGATGTCTTTGGCATGTCCTTTGAACTTGAACACCTTTTCGTGACTCTCCGCGCTCCAAACTGTCACCATCCCATTCTGCGTCCCACTCACGACCCACTTTCCATCGCTTGACACTGCGACGCCGTGCACAGGACTCGCCGCATCCATTGGCGTTCCCACCTCCGTGCCGTCTTCCACTCTCCAATGTTGAATCATCTCCTCCCAGCCACCCCCGCTCACGATATGTTCGCCATCAGGAAGACATGCGACTGAAGACATGGGATCTCCATTGATGACGATCGGTTTCGCTTCCTGCCCGTGAACGATACTGGAGGTCGAACTGTTTTCACTCGACTCCGCGTTCCCCGTCAGTGTCGTTGTTTCCTTTGGTTTGTCTTTGCCATCTTCGTTTGTCGTTGATTCCTTTTGGACATTGGTACTCGAGCAGGGTTGGATTTCTCTTTCAGTCGGTTGAGTCACCGCTGACGTGTTGATCAGTATCCTCTTTCGATTGTCTCGCCCAGTGCTCACCGTTCTTGACGCGGAATACACTTTCGAACATGCTTGGCTGGGTGCTAGGTCGATGCAAGGAGGGATGCGGGTCTCCCATTCCCAGTGCGCCATGGTTGCCTTTTCAAAAGTATACGCGCCTCCTTATCGCATCAATTCACACACCCAGGGATCACATTGTTTTCCAGGCACTTGCTCTCACCCCATGGGCTGATTCGGGTCCAAGCCGCCGCCTTCATGCCCAAAACCGGAACAAATCGTTAAATCAGTACATTGTTCTTCTTTCGTATGTGAGTGATACTCCTGTGAAAATTAACAGAGGGAGCGAGCAGCGCGCATGCGTCGTGCGGTGATTCCACGATGCGCTTGCGGTTGTTAAGGGTCGGTAGTTGGTTATGGCACACTCTTTGTATATCGAATTTACATTCCAGTGCAGATCTCACGGGAAATTGTTCAAGGCCTATCGACGGAGCCATATACATACCTTGGCTGTGTATGCAAAGAGGGCCAACTTCGTGATGAGAGAACTTGTCTCCATCTTACGCAAACTCTGAGATTAGTGTTGTCAGTTTTTGATTCACCCGGCAGTGAGTTCTTGTTTCTGCCGTTGCACGCTGTTTGCCCTTGTAGAAACAATAATCATCGGAATCTACCCGATTCTCGATATGTCTTGATACATCCCTCCTTGTGCGCTTTCATTCATGCTAGACTCTTGGGTTCATCGGTTCCAAAGCGGCCATCACATCGATTGTCTCGTCACATCTGCGCGAATGGAGGTTCCAGTCGTCGACAAACTCGGGAAACACCAATGGGTTCACCTCGCATGCTATGGTCCTCCAAAGAGAAATAATCGTTCGAGTCTGCTTTCGCTTGCTACTTGTTATTGAGCGCGTCGTTCAGTCCCCTTGCTTGCATGTTACCCTGTGTGCCGTACGTTGTCAGAGATGCATAGAGTCCGGATGGTGGGATTCGTTTCGTCGGCGATCGTCGGCTTCAATTTTGTTATGATCAGGACGAAGACGACGGTTAATTTGCGTCGACATTCTATCGGCTCATGTCCTCATGGCGTAGTCCATTGCGGCGTGCGCAGTGTAGGTGATGTGATATGATATGATACCCCTGCAGTCCGAAGATTAAGTACGAGGACAACCGACAATGAAACCGTAGAACGATTTTTAAATGCCAAAGAAACTATTTGAGGATCCCTGATCAATATAGTATGTACATCGCCCGAAAAAAGTCCGAGGCTATCATCGCATCTACTGCATGTCGATTGTACGAATGGCATCCATCATTTCAGTCAGCGGGGTCTCCTCGCGGATTCGAACCATGATCAAACTATCTGTCGCAACTCGTCTGTATTGCGAGCGCGCCGACGGAGCAAGCAATAGCGCACCGAATGGCTGATTGAGCTGAACGACGAGCCGTAGTGCACGCGTGGGAAGGTCGAACAAAGGGTCCCCACATGAGAAATCTCGGTCGAGGAGGGGACCGATCCAGGGATGAATGAGGAGCAAACCTCTCATCTCAGATAACTCATCCCTGGTCTTGATCTCCACATCTCCGAGCATCGGTGTTGTCGCATGATACACAGGAAGGTTAGATTCGGGACCTGTTTCTGAGTCAGGAAGGAGGGTGGTGAGGGGAAAGATGATGCCAGGAAGCCTTAGTCGACCGGCGGCGACGACTGGGAGTGAAGTGGAATCGTAGAGGCTCTCGTACAGTATTACCGGAAGAGAGGGATCAGGCAAGGATGACCGCAATATGGTGACCATATCATCCATCTCGGCTGTCTCCATGGGCTGTGGAACATGTAACGGTACGATCTGGCTGTAGACAGTTAGATCAGAAGGTAGGTAGCTGTGATGTCTACCCGGAATCCCAGTCCAAGCGAGAAGTGTGACATCTTCCGAACGCGTCAGGATATGTTCTAGGAGGCGATCAACCGCCTGGTTTCCCTCGCCATATATGACCGGGAGAGCCACGTCGAAGATACTGAACATAGAATATGCCATATCTTCCTCGCGTGTGGTTTGACGCCTTGAAGCCAAATAGAGCTTCTCGCGTGCCTTGTCTAGCCCGGGTTGAAGGGTCACCAGCTCCTGAGTGGTGAAGTTCATGGCACGTTCCATCTCCGCGAGGACTGTAGGCGATTCTTTATGGTTAAAAATGTCCAAGCCAAGGTATGGTTTCCAGTCTTCAGTATAAAACTGGACAACCTCGGAAGCAACATATTCTTGGTACGTCCATCCACGTGTATTCCAGATGCTTTTCCAGAGAGAACCGATCTCCTGCGACTCCGATAAGACGCCAAGAAGGCGGACGATTGTGAGCGACGACCCACGATACCACCTAAACATGGCGACCAGTGACTCCTGCTGGACCCCCTTATCCAGCTGGTTGACACAACAGGTGTCACTCCATGCCCACTTGAAGCGAAGAGTGACTACAAGCTTACAAAAATTTTGTAGCTTGTTCACGGTCGGAGACGCTGGTAGCTCGTAGACCGAGGTACCCTGAACTTGCTGGAATGTCGGCTCATTCGGTTGCCATTTGTGCGACAGCATCACATAACGGTAGAACTTCTTCACTTCCCTCCGAATACGCGGGTAATCGAGCCCAGTAGTCATCAAAGATCGTAGCTCATCGTAGATCGGGAGTTCCTCGAATGCTGCTGCTTGCTGGTCCTTGTCATATAGACGACCGGTAACAGTGTCAAGAAGGACACGGGGCATAGGGCGGATAGTCTCCTTGACCACTTATTGAATCACGGAGGTAGCATCGATATATCGATGACGAAGATCTGGCCAAAATCAATCAAAATTATGTTACGTCCAACATTGACAGAAAGGCTAACCACGAATGTTCTGATCGGAAGATTGTTCGAGCAGTGAGAGCATCATCCTGAATGCCTCGAACGATTTGCTGTAGCAGCCCATGCCACGTAATGCAACATGTTTCCCTTCATACCCTTTATGGGATGATGGGTCGATCTCGATAACCTGAATAATACACGTCAGCGAGGCAAGTTTAATGTGGATCGAATGCGACCTATACCTCGTTACTGTGCTTGAGGAGAATGTCTAGGTTTGTTGGATACAGTAACGGTACACTTGAGTAGTACTCGATAGCCTCATTACGCTTCTTCGCGTCCCTCGCGCCATCGCCAAGCTTCTCTAGTCTTTCAATGCAGCGTCGTCAAAACTCTGGAGATCTTCGAGTCAGCCGACCACGTGACTTTTGACGCCCCTTACCGAGTTCCCATTGCGCCCGTTCATCACTGGATTCATCCGGTAACTCGTTCTGCATCCTTTGGAAGCATTTGACCGCCTCGACGAGGTGATCATCTCCTTCTAGCATGTCGCAAATGGTACGATAAATATTAAATTTCGGAAACTTGAACTATTTGAAAGAATGTCATTAACCATATATATTTGAGCTAACATGGGAAGCTACCTTGGCTGCCATACTCAATGCTTCATCTGCTGAACCACCGATCAAGAACGTGTTCGTCCACTTCGTCAGTACGGCGTTTGGGATCGACGGACTGAGCGACAGCGCAGATGAGTAAGCTGCAAGCGCTCTATTTTGTTTCCCAGCGCTCGATGCCTCGTCTCCAATTCTTTCCAGGGTCCTGATCGTAGGGTTTGAATCATATATCCCAATTTCCAATGTCGGACTCACCAGCAAGCCAATCCATAATAATCTTATTGCCTCTCACATCCTCCGAGTCGCTTAAGCTATCCATCATCTGGAGGAGCGACTGTGCAGCATCATATATGCGACCCTGAGCATACTGGGATTCACACTGATGCTTCTGCTCATGTGAACGGACAAGGCTATCAGCTCTGCGTTCGGCATTGGCAAGTTGGACGCGGAGTTCCTCGTTGACCCGTTCGAGAAGTATGACTCTGTTATCTAACAGCATGTATCTGAGCGAAACGCAAATCATGCAGGTAGTAGGCATACTTAAGGTCGCTTCCTGTGCACGTAGCGACCCAATGATCCCGTTCAGGCTACACTCTTGCTCGTTGGCTGCGCGTTGACATTTGGCAAGCTCGTTGCGGAGTTCTTGGAACGTTTTTTCAAGACCTGTGATGTTATTACCTGGTAGATATGAATATCGGGAATGTAAATTAAGATTGCGATGGACACACTCGAACTCTTTTCCTGTTCACGTAGAGACTGGATGAGGTTATCCATCTCCCGACGAGCGTACTGCTTAGATTCAGCGAGCTGGATGCGCAGTTCTTCAATGGTTTTCTCAAGCTCCGCTATTTTTTCGCCTAATGGGCATGGATGTCAGAAAGCCTGTCAGACTGCAGATAAACGTACTTGGGCCGCCATCCTGTAAAGCAAATCACGTTGAACGTTGGGTACTCAGAGTAAATCCATCTAATGCACTTACTTCGTCGAAGTAGGATGCAGGAAGAATGTCGCGAAGATCGCTAATGGAGATTGTCCTTCCCCCGCTGGTCACAAACTCGTAGTTTTCCGAGATTGCCATAGTCCAGATGTCATGGCTATGTTCGATGATAAGCCCGACTTGCTCTTGTGTCGTAGTGTCCCAGAAAGAGATAGACCGACCAGCAGAGGCCGCGATAAACCTGTTGTTGCCCGCTAGGGTGATGCACGTGGCATTGATACTACTGTGAATGGGCCATTTCGAGAGTGTGGTCCCACTGAGCACATCAATACAGTGAATTTTGCCGTCGCGAGATAAGGCGAAGAGCCGTTTGGAATCGCTTGCCCAGTCAAAGGAGTTGTTGAAGTATGAGTTGACTCTGATTAGGGAGTCGACGAGGAGGTGACCATCGTGACTGTCGTAGATGCGAACAGAATCGCGGTTCCAGGTGGCGGTGGCGATGAGACGTCCGTTGGGCGAAAACTTTGCGGTGACCACCAGGTTGTCGTGTTGCAATGGTCCCAGTAGTTGCTGTCCCGTCGACCGCGACCAGACACAGACGGTGTCGTCGTACGAGCCAGTCACGATCCTCGTCCCATCTGGCGAGATGTCAACCGCGCACACATCAATCGCATGTCCCTGGTATTGAATGACTTTTTCGTGGCTTTCCGCGTTCCACACGGTGACCGCGCCATCCCTCGTCCCACTCACAACCCACCTCCCATCCCGCGACACTGCAATGTTGAAAATAGGACTCCCCGTGTCCATTGGTATACCCACCTCCTGTCGATCTTCCATTCTCCAACGTCGAACTTTCCCGTCCCAGCCGCCGCTCACGATGTGCATCCCATCAATGAGGAATCCAACTGAATATACACTATCTCGACCGTCGATTATGGTCAGTTTTGCTTCCTTTCTGGGGGTGGTGCTGGAGGATTTATCGCCATTTTCCCTCGATGCTTTGGTCCCTGCACTTTCATATGTCGTGGCCTCTTCGTCCTCGATTGTCGTTGGTTCTTCTCGCTGACTGTTCGTCGAGAAAGGTTTGTTTCCCTTTGAAGTCAACACTTGTGTTCAAATCAGCATTGTCCTCCCAAGTGTTCTGCCAGTGCTCACCGTTCTTCAGCCCATAAAATACCTTGGAAAACATACCTGCCAGGTATTAGATCAATGGGAAGAGGGACCAGTGGTTGCTCTTCCCAGCCTGTCCTTGTCTGCCAGACACGTACCGCCCTGCTGAGTCCACTGACATAAGTCTTGGGTGAGCTTGTCAGGGGTCAGGGGAGCAGTCAGTTCAGCTTTGTTCCCTGTACCTGTAACGTGCTCAGTCATCACCACTTCCAACCGAAGTTGGACTCGTAGGTTCAGGTGGCATGAGCCAAGAATAGACTTTGGTGGCAAGAGAATAGTGGCGGGCGGAAGCTGTGAGTGTCCAATCCACGAGAAAAAAAGACCTGTTTAGTCGCGCATATGCACAATAGACATGAATGTGGTGCGACTCAAGCCCCCTTGTATTGATGCCTGCTGAATCGGCCAAGAAGCTTGGCTCTTGCCCATAGATCGCAGTTGAATAGAATGTATCAAGTTGGAATCCATTTGAAACGATGCTGAACTGAACGTGTCCGAGTCGCTGGATGACGTTGCGTTTCACAAATGAGAAAGGTAGGTCCTAGCCACTCGTCACACGGTCAACTCCGCCTGACAGCGCCATGCCAAGCGTTGCTGACCCGCAGCGGAGTCAAAACTATGATTGTTGATCCATGAAACGATGTCGTCAATAAGCCTAAACGGTGCCAGGATGATTGGAGGAGCTTTTTGAGCATGACACTAATCACGCAACGAAACCACAACCCTATTAGGAATTCGACGAGGGCTCGGATATGGCCGCCGTCGTGATGCAAATAGGGTCACGTTTCTGGAAGTTGCACTGAAACTCCGTCCGACGAAAATGTTGCAGCGGCCACCAAGTAAGTGTTGCAGCGGGCCGAGCAGTCGCTGGCCAGTCGAGAGCGACCAGATGCAGGCAGTCTCGCCGTCCGATCCGTCGTGATCCTCGTCCTGTCTGGCGAGACGTCGACAGCGCACACATTCTGTGGCCTAAATGGCCTAAGCTGGTCTCGAGCACATTTCGTAGCCCCCCACGTTCCCACACCTGCACCAAACCGCCTTCCATCTCACGACGCTGCAATGTCAGGAACAGTACCCCCCGCATCCACCTCCATACCATCTTCCACTCTCCAACGTCGAATCTTCACTTCGCGGCCGCCGCTCACGAAGTGCCTCCCGTCAGCGAGGGACATCACTGAATATATTTCACATTTGCCCTCGATCACAATCGGTTCTACTTAGTCTTGGATCCCCGTAAGCATCGCACTTGCATGGGTCTTTCCCCTACCATCTGCGATCGTCGTTGGTTCTCTCTCGTGACCGGACCGGGAACTCGAAGGTCGGTTTTCCCCGCGAGTTGTCGCTTGTGTTTTCGTCACCATCATCCTTTCCTTTCGCTCGTCCATTTCAGTGCTTACCAATAATACCATGCCCCCTGGCGTGTGCTAGGAGACACAGTTATTTAAGTAGGGAATGATGGGTCATCGGGAAGAGCGACGCATAACCAATCCCAACACGCCCTTTCAAGTTGAGCCGTCATACATCCTTATCGATTCCCAGGGTGATTGGGTACATTGTTCTCACCCAACTTGTAACGACTCGAGGCATCAACACGTGTCCCGTCTTCCACCGGAACGGTTGGACAGCACAAAACGCATCAGAGACACGGCCGTCGGATGATCCACATCTAGACTTGCATTGAGGCTTGACCGTCGGCTCGTAAGACAACGCGTCGGATTAGGGATCCTTGAGACTGGAGATCAGGCGCAGAGGGCCGAGAGTGCGGTGGTAGTTGAGCGCCGGCTGAGTACTGCTGCGCAGAACATTGTTGCAACCAATCCGTATCGGCACGTTCCTCGGCTTCCCTGCGTGTCCATTTACAGGGTTGGTACATTGTCATTGCTTCGGTATGCGTACTGATGTGATGAAAGCAAAGCAACGAAGGCAAAAAACCGTCATGCAGATCAATGCAAACAGATAACAAAGGGGAAACAACGTGGCATCGACACCGTCCTCTCTAAATCGATCCAACCTCAGTCTGACGTCGACCCAGCGACAACACCAGCCGACGGTCCCTTGGTGTAAATCTCCTGAATACGCTCCAGCTCCGTCTTGAGCGACATGTGTTCGTGGCTCAACTTGAGCAACTCGTCCGGATCCATCACATCCATCTCAGCCTCAGAATCCCCGTTCAAGATCGCCTCGATCTTGCGCTTTTGCGCGACGACCTTGCTGAAGGCACCCAGGTAGTTTGTGTACTGCGCTTGATACAGCGCACGAAGGGCAGCGTGGTCTGTTGGGAGCGGGAGCGCAGCGCGCGTCACGCGGTGATGCCGTGGTGCCCTCTCGGTCGAGGGTTGGTCTGACGAGATGGAGCGGTCCGAGACAGGGGGTGGAGATGGGTTACGTTTTCGGGGTTGGGGAATTTCCCCTTCGTCTGACGAGGAGGTATAAATCGGAGATCGTCGTCGTGGCTTCGTGCTCCCGCTTGCCTTCGACTTGTGCATCGGCCCACCCGCCACCCGTCGCTCTTGACTGAGGGGGAGTGGGGATGGGTCCTTCTTCATTTTGAGGCGAGGGACGGGTGATGGTTCGTGAACTGGCTTCTTGGGTAGGCCCACATTCCGTGCTTTCGAAGAGGAAGCTACGGAACTGCCGTCGTCGAGTTTTCGGCGCTTCGGGACGGACGACTTGGAGGACGCATCATCCAGGGTGTCTTCCTCTTGGGTCGGCGTCTTCCGTTTGAAGGTAGGGACGGCGCTAGCAGTCGCTCTCTCTTTCAAGATCCGTTCCTTTTCCCTCGAGCGTCTTTCTTGTTCCATCTCTTCTCGCTCCCTTTCCTTTTCCCTTTGACGCTTCTCCTCCCGCTCCTTTTGTCTCGCCTTTTCACGCTTCTCCATCTCTGCCCGCTCCTGCTCTCTTTCCCGCTCCTCCCGTTGTTTCTCTTTTTCTCTTGCCCGCTTCTCCCGTTCGCGCTCTCTTTGACGTTCGTACTCTCTATCTCTTTCCCGATCAGATTCGTCTTCCTTTTTCGCAGTTTTCGGCGGGATTGTTGGTATCGTCTTTCTAGCGTGAGTTCCACCTGGAGGGGGGGCCGTAGGGGGAGGTTTTTGGGGTAACGAAGTAGAAACAGATGGTTTCGGGGCTGTGCGTGGATCAGCCGTCCCAGATTTCTCTACAACGGTCGTTGACGGCAGCGGCGACTTCTTTGCCTGATACCCAGAACCGGGGAGTCGTCGTGATATGGCAGTTTTCGTGCCGCTGCTACTGTCCGAAGGAGTTGACGGTCGATCCGCCTCTGTCCGCTTGATCCCATTCGCCCGGGCGATCGTGGCCGAGGAACTTTCGTCTTTGACTTGGATCTCGCCCTTCGTGCGTGAGGTATCTTGCTTTGATTTCAGTTTGCCTTCCTTTGTCGAGGTCACGGAGCGCTTCGTTTCTGCCTGGGCGCTGGTAGAGGATCTGCTGCTGCTCGCGGTCGCGATGGATGGTGGGGCTGGAACAGACGTCGGGATCGCTGGTGCGGTTGCACGATAGCGTACATTGTCCCATGCAGGATCGGACTCGGGTATCTTGAGTGCTTTAAAGGCCATGCGTGCTTGACGAGCCATAGCCACCCGTTCCGATTCGGTAAGTTTTGGCCATTCAAAGGGTCGCACTTCGGTCCAAGTTTGGGGCTTGAGTGCCCACGGGCGGGGGGACCCGTCACTTCTCCTTGCTGGAGGCTGTTCGGCGACCTTGTGGTGGGTGGGCATAAGGAAATAGTATATAGTCAGGGTCGGACTTACCTCTTCGAGAAGGGCAAGCAAGTCGTTGCGCGCAGCACCGCCCACGCCGGTGCCGCCGACCATTTTGACGGCATCCTCTGCCATGCGGGGAGATATTGCTAAACAGTGGACGAGACGGCGTCGTACGTCTGCATTGGCTTTCGTTGATGGAGTATTATGGAGCAATGGGGACGCTTTGCGTGATGCGACGGCCGAGGACGACGCGACTCGGAGATGTTCCAAAGCGGGCGTTTTCTTGATCACCGTGCCGGACCCGGGCGCCTTGCGCTTTCCATTCTTTGTACCGGGAACTGGGATCGGAGGTTTGTCGAGCAGGATTGCCTGGCGTTCCATGTGCTGCTGCTTCGCGACCATGGTTTGCTGTCTGACCTTGTCTGTGACCTTGGCTCCGAGCTGGCGTTCGACCATGAACTTGCCGATGATGTTGGCGTAGAGCTTGAGGGGTGCCATGGGTTTGGCGGCGGATGCGGCGCGGAGGTAGAGTTCATGGGGGGAGCTCTCTTTCTGAGGGCGCATCGGAAAGAAGGTGTCGCCGATGTAGATGCCCTATGGCGAGATTGGATGGGTGGGATGGGGTGGACATGGGGTGGCTCACTGGATTGTTGCCCAACTCTACGGCCATTGGAGGGTGGTTTGGGAATGCCTCGAGGGCGTCAAGTGTCTCTGCAGACATGCGCACAATCATGGCGCGCTTTGGCTTCGACTGGACGGCATTCGAGTTGACCTGGAGGGAGAGGGTCGCATTGTCGGGAAGGGGCATGACGATGGTGGAAAGAAGAAAGTCGACAGTCACAGCCACAAATGAGACAAGCAAGGCAAATATATTTTGATTGTGTACAAATACTACAGTACTACAAAACTCGCTCAAAGACGAGCAACTGTTTCCAAAAATTGCTGAAAGCCGAAGCTGACAGACGGGTTCGGATGTGTAATTTGCAATCAGCAAAAGACTGTGCCTCGGTAAAGACCTCACTGGCGACAGTACATGCCCGAGCACAAGAGATGGGAAACTCGCTTAGAGTATCACGCCCTTTTTATACCCTACTCCTCGGAGCACGGACCATCTGTGGCTGTACACTTACCCAAATAAGACACGACCCGTGTTTCGAGGGCGCCGGTCGGCGTTGCTGGGGAGACTTCATGTCCGGCAAAATTCTCCCTCTAGACTCAAGTGTAGCGATGCGATGTCCGCAGTGATGATAACAAGTGGCCGGCTGTTAATTTATGACATTAAAAATTCATGAGAAATTATTTCGTGTGTTTATTCCCTCCCCATCGCTTACGCCCTGTGTTCCCCTCCCCTTCCCCCCCACCTGATTGCCGGTAATGGCGGACTCCGCTCCCCTCGTAGACATCGAGAACAGGATATGTCCTGGCTGCAAGAGATCGGCCGTAAACGAAACCGGCGGTTTGGTCGTCGCCTTCGGGTCAGTCTTGCCTAGATCCCCCTGCTTCTTCAATAACTCTCTTTGCCTCTTACAGCCAGTCCTTTTTCCATGTCGACTGCTTCAAGTGTGCAAAGTGTAACAACCAGGTCACCGCCGACACCAACCTCCTCTTGCTCTCGGATGGCTCCCCAATCTGTGCAGATTGCAGCTACAACTGCAACATATGCCAACAGCCCATCCTCGATGAGGCAATCATGACTGGCGACGACTCTTATCACGCCCACTGTTTCAAGTGTAAAGTCTGCCATAACAGAATCGACGAGCTCGTCTTCGCAAAGACAACTCATGGTATATACTGTATGAATTGTCACAACGAGCGTATGGCAAAAATCCGCCGCCATGCTCAGCGCAAGAGGGAAAAGGAAAGAGCAGCTTCCTCTTCCACCCGAGACCAGGACAACGTCGTGAGTACCCACTATCCCTCGCCACGCGTCCTCGTTGACTCGTAGTTAGCTCTCCGATCGCGCTCAAAACTTTTCCCCGCCTTCTTCCCTTCGCTCAAAAGCATCGGGTCATGTTCTCCGTGACGCACCCTCCACACAGAGCCTGCATGCCACTGTTCGCGAGGTAACCTCCTCGCCAGCTCGGAAGCACACATCTCCTGCCGCCCCAAGTTCGAACCACTCCACAACCATCGCGCCAAACGAAAGGCCGTGTGACTCGCAACCACATGCAACGTCATCACAACCGTCAGAGCAGTCCCAGTCCTTCGTCATGACAGTCGCGCCTCCGGATATGAACCCTGGTATCCCCGATTTACCCGTTACCCTGAATGGTAACCCTCTTCCCCCAAATGGTCACGGTCACCGAGACTCTGCGTTGCAATCTGCACCGGCCCATTTGATTAACAACAACAGCTCCCATCTCAGTCCGACGTCGGCCATGGATACTACACCCTCAATGCAACGGCGGAAAAGTTACGACGACGGCGTACGACCACTCAACGTCCTCTTGGCCAAGAATGGCGCAGATCGGGACAAGAAGGAACAACCGATCGACAACCTCAGTGTCCCTGGCCAAGCTTCTCGCGCTGAAAGACGGCGGTCAATAAACCCTGGTCTGACTCTTCAGTTCAAGGACGCTCTCCCCAACTCTGCACCCCCAGAGATGGTCCGCTCACAAACATTTCCTGTCCGTTCTGATTCACCAGCCACTCCTTCGCCCACAAAGGCGTACTTTGACGACTCTATCGTTCGCCGAAGCTCAAATACGAGTTTGTTACGCGACAACGCGTCTGGTTCTACAATCTACCATTCACCATCACCCTCGCCAGCAATACTAGAGAACGGACGCGCGACTCCAGACCCAGCGCGGACACGCTCTGTGTCGCATGACCCACAGTCCAGCCCTTTACCACGCCCCACCACCCCCTCCCGCTCCGCTCCCCGCCCAATTATCACCTTGGAACATCCACCAAAACGTTCACATAGTCTGCGACGCCGCAATGGTGCCGATGCCGCCAACGGTCACGGTACGAATGGTCCCTCGGGCTCAACAGTACCCTCTCGCCTGGATGGATCCACGTCGGAAAGGTCCTCTCCACTGGGTTGGAATGGTGATCGGACGATTAGACCTACTTCACCTTCTCACCGGGTGGACGTACCTCGTGGGGTAGAGAGTGGTACTGACACTGAGGCGGAGAGTTCTAATGGGAGGGGATCGGACGACATCGTCAACACTCCACTGGATTCGCCTCCTCGACCTCCCCCGAAGCCGCGCCCGCAACCCCTCAAACTTAATCTTGACCCGGATGTTTCCGCCATCTCACAGCTCGATGGTTCTGAAGAATCATCGCCAATCGAAGGTACTTCGATCGCGACATTCATTGCGCCCGCGTTGCCACCTATCCGTTTTTCCATGTCTGGCGCGGATTTCTCTGATTTCCTCAAATCGGTGGGCGGTATACCATCGCTCAAGTCATTGGACGAGATCGCACAGCAAGAGGAAGCACCGCCCAGATCCCCAACATCCATAAATACACTCATTCCCCAGGATGATGCCGTTAAGGCACACGTCACTGGTGATCCCCTTGGCAACTCGATAATGAGTTCCGGTTCCGCGGCGCTTTCGTCGTCATCTAATGACGCGGAAGCCACTGATACAGTGCCAAGCGTGACTCACCAGTTCCCATCTAGGGATCGTGTTGCTTCTGAATCTCGGACGGAACGGCTGGACTCCGATGCCTCTCCGGACGTTGTCGCCTCAACGAGTCAAGCCCCGACGACTCGAATCACTGTCACTTCGCCTACTGGCAATTCGGTGCCGACACCTATTACGAATGAGACGCACAACCTTGTCATTCGCTGCCTACAAGAAGCGCTCTCTGACGCTGACGTGCGAGGCTCACAGCAGCTCCGGTTTGAAAAAGTATTTGTTGAGACCATTTTGATGTCGTTAGAGCAGAGGCACAAGGAGTATCTAGAGATCAAGGACAAGCATAGCGCAATCAAGGTAACACCCCGTCTCTTGACCTTTTTGCCATGTTTGATGGTTTACCGTTTTGCGCAACAGCGAGCCAGCGATCAATATAGAGACGGGTTTACTACAGCACAAAAGGAATACGACCGTGAGCTCGTGGCGCGTCGTAATGCTGAGTCAGAGATCATTCGCCTCCGAGTCTTACTCTCCGGTCAAGCTGCAAAGCTTACCGCCTTGACGGGCGAGAACAGTCGACGAGAGGCACGACGACAGTTATCAGAAGAACTTAGTCAAAACCTTGATCGACTTGAAATGGATCTATCTAAACTAAAGGCTGAACGAGATGTTACGTTAGCGGAAGTCGAAGAGCTGTGCTCCTCAAAGAGGTATGCATCGCATTTTTGTATCCACCATCACACAGCACGCTCACTGGTATACAGCGCTCCCGGAAATGTATCTTCAGGGGAGATATCTGTCACCCAGCTCAGTCGTTCATTAACGATGCGGCTGGACAACATCAAGAAGCAGTACCAGCACGAACTCGTCCCGCTCACCCAGCAACGCGACACCCTCATCAGAGAGATCACTGAACTCAAGTCAGCTCGCGAACAATTCCTCGAGGAGACTACGGTGCTCAACGCTAGGAACGAAGAACTCGCTCAACTCAGTGCCCAATACACTCGACGAATGGAGGTTGCGCGGCCCGATGTACCGCCACCGCTCGATGTGCTTCCCATGAAGCCAGAGCTTGTCGTGCGCGAAAAGAAGAGCACATCCTTTGATCGGTATCGGCCTACCCAAGAACCTATCCCACCCGTGCTGCCACTGCCACTGCCCAGTACGGGATCGAATCCCAGTACGACGACGCTCGTCGACGATCGTGAAATCAAGGTGATCCGCGTACCGAAGCCTGATTTCTCCGATCCCATGTCCTTTTCAAAACAAGGCATATTCAAGTGGCCAGGCCATCGGGTGAGGGATCAGACGCTTGGACCCTCGGATCCCAAAAGCAAGGGCAACTTTGAGCATAACTTCCAACCGGCGAGCGCCATCCGGTTTACGCGCTGCGATCATTGTGGAGATAAGTTGTGGGGCGGATCGCATTTCCGCTGCACGAGTGCGTAACCTGGTCTATACGTCTTTGACAGTCTCACTTAACTCCTCGCAGCTTGCCATATCAACGTTCATTCACGATGCGTAAACCAAGTTCATCTGGCGTGCTCTCAGCATCCCACACGTCCGCGGGAAGATCTGAACGGTATTGCGCAACAAGGTACGTGTGGCGAGATGCGCCAACTGCCTCTTGTAACTCACGTTTTGGGTAGTTCCCTCAATATTTGGTCGCGACCTCGCTGAACAGCTCAAATTTGACCTGCGATGGGGCGAACGCAAGGTCCCTGTTGTTGTAGAAAAGTGTATAGAAGCAGTCGAGACCCTGGGTGAGTCCCGCCTCCGATGCACAGCCACACTGTATTGACCTGATCATAGCGCTCGATTTCGAAGGGATCTACCGCAAGACAGGAGGCTCGAGCCAAACCAAGACGATTACGCATCTCTTTGACCGAGGCGACTATACTGCCTTCGATCTCCGGGACACCGACCGATTCAACGATATTTGTTCGGTAACATCTGTGCTCAAGACCTACCTCCGTTCACTCCCGGTACCGCTGCTGACGTATGATCTCCACGAGGAGTTCATCGCGGCCGCCGGGTTGAAAGATTCCCCGACGAAAACGAAACAACTACAAGAACTCGTGGGCCGGCTTCCGCCAGAACATTATCACACCCTACGACTTCTCTTGCTCCATTTGCATCGGTGAGCGTCTCCCCCCAAAATGTCTTACTGGTTCCCAACGAATGACTCATTACAACAACTGCAGTGTGCGAGAGCACAGTGACGCGAACCTCATGACCGCACGCAACCTGGGCGTCGTCTTTGGACGTAAGTATCAGTCGATCGGATCATGTACGCCCTTGCGCTGATGACGCTCTCTTAGCAACACTGATGCGCTCGAGAGACGCCGGACTAGGTTCCGAATTCAGTGACATGGCCGGCAAAGCGCTGATGATCGAATGGCTCGTGGAAAACGCCCCCACGCTCTTCTAATCATGACCCTTTTTTGCCCAACGGCCGTTCGCTCCTTTTCCCTTTTTTATTCTAATGTATACCACATATCCCCATCGTTTGCTGTATGACCCTGGTTTCTGTTTCAACTAAATTATCACTTCTTCCTAGCGTTTGGGTTTGGCAGGACGACACGACATCCTCTCCGCTTCGCGCTGACACTCGTGTCCTTTTTTCATATCGATAATTCGGGTGCGACCGTACCCCCATTTTCACCCGCTCTCACACTTTATACTCGAACGGATCGGCATTCTTGTTTTCGTCCGAACACGACGATGGTGTATATTCCCCGGTTGCTTAGCATTGACATTCGCATTTCCTTTTTTTATTCTTAGAGGTCGCTCGCACACTCGCGCTTCTTTTCGCTTCTCACATGACATATTTTTGGATACCCTCCCATGGATATCAGGTCGGACGTCTTGGAGTGGACGTGGTACATACGAAATCGGAAATGAACAAACTACCCTCCAAAAAGAGAGGAAACGATCACAAAAGGCTAAAGCGCGAGACGAGGGGAACGAGACGTTGCTAGGTTCAGCGTTGCGCCGATGACAGCAACAAAAGCAGTGTATGTGCGTGTGGGCGCGTGAGGGGGTCGTGTCGTAGCCAAGGAGCGAAACGGAAATGGAAACGGAAACAGCATCAACAGTCGTCCTTGTTTAAAAGAACTCACGCGATCGCCGCGTTCGAGGGACGGTCTTGTCAGGTTTGAGCGTGCAGTAGAGGAAATGCCGACGGGGCCCGGAGGAGGCGGCAGCCACGGCGGCGACGCGGGCGCCGAGAGGTGCCACTGCTGCATCACCCCGGATCCCAAGCGAAAACATCCGGTCAAACACTGGTCGTGGGGGATCACTAAGTAGTGAGGAAACGCGGAGGTGGAGGGGCCGCTTACGTGTGGCTGTAAACGCCCTTGCGGTCGTTTGACACGCGAGATGGGTGAGCGACAGCGGGGGACTGACACCTTCGAGATTGCGGAGGTAGCGATAGACCATGGAGGGTTGGCAGGGGCCTAGAACGAGATCGAGGGGTGGGACCATTAGGCGATCGATTGCACGGCGGAGATGGCGCGACACGTAGAGGGAGGGGCACATACCGAATCTAAAGACGGCGTTGTACGCCTGTCTCCACTTTTCCTCGAGTAGACGGGCGCAATTGGCTGGATCTGGGCAAGTCGGGCACTGCCAAGACGACATGAATGATGGACGAAAAGGTGTACAAGGAGAACAAGGGACAGGGACGCACGCATTGATACTCCTTGGCCAGGGGCGTCAGGCCGAGTTTCAGGACGCGTTCGAGGAACCAGTTGCGCCTAAACACCGTCGGGTGTGAGACATGAGCGGGAGGAACAAGGCACGCGCACCGACGGGAATGAGCGTACCGTTTTTCGAGTTTCAGAAGCGTTTCCGGGCTGAGGGTGCTTAGCTCCTCTTCCGACCATCCACCAGGGTTGTCGAGCACGAAACGACTCGACTCCCGATAGAGTTCTTCCTCCTCGAAGAGTTCCGCGATGCGCATGGCCTTGATGGGCCTACCGGCTGCGTGAGTGAGGAGGAAGGTCAGACATTCTTGCTGCAGTGCTGGAACGCAGAGCTTGTGTGAGATGTTCATGAGGCCCTCGACATTGTTCCACGAGATGTTACAATGCAAGCTATGTCATGATCAGATTGTCGTACAGCCCTTACGGCAGACGAACGTACTGTGGATATACAAATTTGAGGAAATCATGAAAGATGCTCGCTTTTTCTTCTTTCAGAACGATAACGGCGTCATGTTCATCTGTTCGCCGACGTCTCTTCACCGTAGCAAGCGTGTTTTGAGATCCCGTACGTTCCGCCCTTTGTTTGCCCTTGTAATCGTGCTTGGTATCCCCAGAGCCTTGCAGCTTGGCAAGACTCGCTCCCCGAGCATGTGCCTTGCGCATGCTCACTGATGTCGCAGATTCGGGCTG
The DNA here is from genome assembly GCA_038090315.1 of Xanthoconium stramineum. Lineage (NCBI taxonomy): Eukaryota > Fungi > Basidiomycota > Agaricomycetes > Boletales > Boletaceae > Xanthoconium > Xanthoconium stramineum. The sequence continues at coordinate 10,269 of JBBPMO010000135.1, read as the reverse complement.
TTCGGGCTCGCTCTCGCTCGTTTCGCTCTCACTCGCCGGGGGGTTCTTGATCTCCACGGGAGAGGAGCAGTCGGACGCGGTATCACTGGCGCTGCTGTCTTGGGAATCATCCTCATGGGCAAAGGTCATGGCCGCATCGGGATCGCACTTGCTTCCCGGGATGGAGGGTGGTTGGGAAATGGTGATGACGGAGGACATGGATGGTGGACGACCCGTCTCGAGCCAACTGCCACTCAAGGCGGCCTCGAAGAACGGAGAAGCGAAGAAGAGGACCTCCTTGTGAGCCCTATTACAAGGTAGTTTAATTTAAGCGCCCATTGTTCAAGGAAAACTCACCAGAACGTGGTGCTCTCAACGACAATCTTGACGGTACCCGGGAATCGACCGTTGCGGCGGGTGAAGGTATCGTCGATCTCTATCGCTCGCTCGGACTCGTATAGGTTGAGTTCGGTGACGATTTCATCGTTGTCGCATTCCTCGAGAAGCCAGGGCGGAGAGCCGGAGGAACGGAATATGCCTGCTGCGGCTGCGTGGGTTTCAGTGGGTGAGCTGAGGGACGCAGAAGGGTTATTTAGTCCGCGCGAATTGCGAGCGATGAGGATGTGAGAAGGATTAGTGCTGAGCATGCTACAAGAGCGGGGCGTAGTCGTGGTACATGTACACAAGTTCACACAACCACCGTATACATCAATCATCGCTGTCGAGGTCAACATCCGATATCGGCTTCTCTCAAGCTGTCCTTCGGTGCTCACGATTAGCGCTCGTGACGAGAAACCGCGGCGATACATAGTCTGGCAAGATTGTACACACCTTGAAGGACGACACCGCTCAAGACCTCGCCACAATCATCAAGCCAGCAGAACCCTCTATCACGGCGTTGACAAGCAATAGCGGCATGCAAGTTGCTACCTACCCTATTACTAGCGTGTCGCCCAGGTCCGAATCCACTCCAACTTACGACTCTGAGCCTGAAACAAGTTCGCTTTGTACTGCACTCAGTGCACTGGAATATGCTATCACCCATGTTTTTTTCCCTCCCCAACCACCCGATAACGATTATACCCCCGAAAACGATCTTTCACTAGCTCATGCAGCTTGCGCTGCTGCTCATGCCTATACCTCACACGTCTCTGGAACCTCCGAGGGAGATCGATGGCATCACATCACTAAGATGCTAGACAACCTGGCCTCCGCTCAGTCTTCGCGCCTGGACAAAGACCGTATCATCTCCCAGCTCCGTGGAATGCAGACAGGAGGTGCGCTAACAATTGCTCTGTAGATGCATACTGACAATGTATAGACATTCTTTCGTTTTTCATCCGCCGTCAAAATGCCGCAGTTATCTTCACCAAGCAAGAGAACCGCACATTGTGCGAGTCGTTTGAGGTGTCCCCTAGCCAAAGTGCCGTGCAGAGCACACCGGGGTCCTTGATATGCTCGTATCCTGGACCTGGGTTGGCTGTCGAGACGCAGAACGAGGTGTTTGACGACGAGGACTTCCAATTTGAACTCGCCACTTTTCTATATCGCCTCGACGCTCAGCCTGTGGATGACGACGGGGAACCTCAGTCTGAACCCACTTCTTTCCTACTCCCGGACCTACAGACTGTTCACCCATATTCCTCCCCTCCTCCCGCTCACCCACAATACATCACTACACTGTTCACTGGTATCTTGCGAGGTGTTGGCCACGTTGTCAATGTGTCTCGTGTCACCAAGCGTATTCGACATTATGTCGACGACGATGACCACCATTGGCGTCGCTCGTCTTTCTGGCTCCTCATCAGGGTCACAATCCAGATGTCTGTTGACCGTTCTTCTTTTGGACGTGCCTGCTACAAAAAATTCATGTTGTATTTCATATGCGCCCTTTCCATGGATGACAACAATGTCAATCTTCCTCGTGACCTGCTTCTATTGATGTCACCCAAGATCCTCCGACGTTTAAATAAGCTTGGCTCCTCTACTCCAGACTGGCTCTCTGAAATGGCTCTCAAGACGTGCGCTTGTCTTGGAGAGATCCTTGACTCCAAATGGGAGCAACTGAACACCCGCCCCTCTTCATTCCAGAATCCTTCCCAGGATGACCTTGTCAGAGACACACAGCTCTCATTCCCAGTCAGCGGTGAATACATCCGCAACGCCCTCGCAAATCCCGCCTCTGATATCCTCACTACTCCTTTCCATCCCTACCATAGTCACTATGGCACTATCGATGACTTCTTGTCCTCAAACGGCCTTTTCTTTGACGAAGCGTATCACACCCACCCTGAAGTAACTCTGCTTCACGTTGAGCGGTTGGTTGAGCAAGGAATTGATGACTGGTTTGCCTCTGTCACGGATGTAGAGGATGCATGTGTACAACTCGAGATCTTGATGGACAAGTATATGGGAAATGCTGCCTGGCATTATTCTCACCAGCCAGAAGACGCCTCCGTTGGGCTTCTGACAGGGATCGAGCTTTTTATCGCGCTCGACAAGCTAGTCATAAAGGAGATCCCCATGCTTGCCGACTATTCCCCTGAAATCCCACTTATTTTCCTTAAAAGAATGCTTCTACGCCAAAAAACGAGCCTTCATCGTCTTTTCTGCGCATTCCAGTATCTTTCTGCGCGCCATTCTCATTCATGCCCAGGATGGTCGGTATTTTCAAATGAATTCACTGAAGACAGTTTCCCCGTCCGGTACTATGACCAATCCCCACATCTTCAACAGCTTAAAGTTCGCATCGAGGAAGACGCGATGAAGCAGGTTGTTGAACACGCTGGCCTGTCCCCGCCTGAGAGTCCAACGGTTTCCAAGTCACCACTGTCCGTCTTATCGTTGGATGCCAAAGTCGTTGTATTTGAACTCCAGTGCCCTCCACACGTTCGCATCTGGCGCTCTGCCGTATCCCGCATTCTTTATCCCCCACTCAGAGGTCAACCTCGTCGAAGCGCCATAGGTCCTGGTCGCATGTCAATTCAACACTTGCTTGCGCAAGATATCGCACTGAAGCCTTACTTTGTTAAGCGCCAAGGCCCACGCCTCTTAACCGAATTCCACTTGGCCTACTTTTCTTTTGGAGGTCCCTTTGCGAAATCTACAGATCGCTCCGAAATACGTTATGTTGTCAGGCGTTACTCTCATGACCTACGGTACCGTGACGTCGGTGTCTGGTCACAGTGGCGAGGGGACGGGGCCTTTTCCCTCAAGTACGACCTTCCGGACCGTCACCAAGCTTGGACAAGCTATGTGGGTTCTACCTCTCACACTTCCAATGATATCTTGTCCGAACAAATAGATTGTCCCCCTGGCACCGATCTGTCCCGCGACGAATTCATTGCGTTTGCGCACTTGCGCAGCGGTGGCTCGCTCCAATGGCTCAACATCTTGCAAGGCCTTCGCAGTAGGACTCTCAACCTTCGCCGTCACCAAGTTCATTTCCTCCTTTCCCAAGCGATCTTTCAAGTTGGGCCGCTTGATCTGAACACAGGGATATGGGTCTGGCACCAAGAGCTCCGAGACTCGTCCTTTTGCAATGCCCTTCTAGGAGAGCTCGAGAATCTGTTCATGGATGTCGGGTCTGGTTCGATTGATGGAACATTGATGAATTCCATTTCTTTGTTGCTCACTCGCGTACTCGTGTCAAGCCCGGGTGAGGACGTCTCGGAGCGAGCCATCACACTGCTTCAGAGTGTACGTAGAAAGACGTTCCATTGGGTGCGGGAACTGTCGTATGACCTGGCAAAGGCACCTACTCACGACGGGCGCAAGAACCTCTTGCGTGAAATGGCCGCCATTTGTCGAAGCACGTTCAACGTTGACCCAGCTATCCTCCCCAAGCTCTTACGTTCTGCAGAGGATGTCGACGCTCTGCTTTCGTGTGCATTATTTATAGAAGCGCTTTCGCTCCCGTTCAGACGTATGTTTGGTTGTTGAATATCGGGTATAAACTTAGTCAGCTGATATCACCTCTATAGCGACGAACTATCGCCACGACTCGGAATGCTATGCACGGCTGCTCCTTTGCCGAGATCGTCGTCTCTCCGTCGCTCTCGAGAATACCTTGAGGGATGTGATCCTTGCTGATGCATCAGACTGCGGCATTGACCTTGCAGTTGCCAGAATTTTTCTGTATCATCGACCAGGCACACGAAGATGGGAGGAGTTGCAACATCTTGAGGGTTGTTGGCTGGTATGCGAATCCAGGGCAGCTGAGAACGAATACATACGAAGAGTACACATCAACCTGCATGATGGGTTACTTCTAGTGGACGATCGACCACGGTACACTTTACCGTATGGCGTTAGAAATCATCCACGATTTGAAGAGCTCTTTAATGATGTGCGTACGTGTGCAGTTTCTGATATCGACACTGTTCCTAACCATTGTTTGCAGCCAGCCTTCAATGTCATAAAATCCGACCTCCCAGAGATGGATTTCGCCACCCTTGTCATGTCGTCTGAACACGAGGTAGCTATCTGGCCTATGTACAAGGATCAAGATTGCTCAAGGTCCTATAGGTTCGCCTTTCCCTGCGAGGTGATGATCTTATACTTCGAGCACAAGGCAATCAAAAAACCGACATACTCGAGCTGGTTCCTTCGGAAATACTGCGGAAAGACCTTCCGCCAATGCTCATCGATGGACACATTCATTGGTTGAATGTGTCTACATCAATCATTGAAATACGTCCTTTCGAGCAGGTGTGGGAAGAATCTTCTGATCATTGGAGGATTGATTGTGCATCAGAGAAATATTGTGTGTACAAGGGTCATGAGACTCTTGTGGATGTCCATAGCCCAACTTGGACAATGATCTCTAGGTGCTTCGAGGATTTTAACATCAAGACACATTCTCCGGCTCATGAAGACCTTCCATCCAATTTCCTAATCACCACATCCGAGTTCCTCGTCGACCCTCACGAACCTGTACCAGTTCTACGACTGTCTGTTGCCTTGCCCCCCTACAGTTTGTCCTTCTTTGCCAACGAACACGGTGAACTCGAATCTCATGACATCAAGGGCATGGTTTACGACGAAAACCAATGTATTGAAGCGTTGTTTGGTTTGAAGAGCTGTTTCGTTCTTCGACCGAAAACACATCTTGCGGGATCCCTTATCCCCGAAGCACTCATTCATAGACGCATTTTCATAACGGGTGGGGATCCTAAAGAAGCTGAAAATAACCAGCTCTCTATTCTACTCAGCAGTAACGACGTGCTATACCATGCCTACGACGTGGATACCGATCTGGGTTGCTTAATAGGAAATGGCAGTTCGTCGAGCACCCATTTTCTTGCTCATCTGCATGCCATGACCAACTGGCATCGACCCGACCCACTGACGGGAAAAACGGGTGTCCTGGCAGCGCTTTGTCTCTTACAGTCGGCTACATGTCGGTCGATAATGAAGCTCAAAGCTATCGAGGGCGGTCCCTCAGTGAATCTATTCAGCTATCCTCACCTCCATGATGCGAGCCGGGAAATCCGAAACAGGTACTACTGGTATCATGACACACACGTCCCCTCTGCGCTGGAAAAGAGCGCTGTACGACGAGCCACACAAATTCTTCCTTTGGATTCTGTCCAACAATCCTCTTCGGTTGACATGGATTACTCGACTCCGGAATCCGAAGCGGACCTCGAGGACATCATCTCTGCTGCAGCATCTGCTGTTTACCGCTGCCCCATCAGTGCATTCCCTATAGACACTATCATATCAAACTGGACAGAGTTATGGAAGAACGACACGCGTGTGGATGCTGCTTCTTTCATACCCCATGATGAACCGGAGGCACATGTGCATTCTGATTCTATGCAGACACTCAACAACATACTGGGAGGTTTGAAGAGGGGGACAACTCGATCGCGATTTCAGCTGTTATTCCTCCTTCCCACGATGGCTTACTGTTCACCATCCCATCAGACCGCCTTTCTCTCATTGCTGATAGTATTCGCTATGCAGATGAAGTCCCATCTGGTCAATCCACAAATCCATGCCGACTTCAACGTTTTTGACGGGTACCGTCCCACCGAGGCGGTCTTACGGGGTCACATTGACAGGTTTTGTGTTAAGGAACGGTGGGAGTATTTTTACAGGGAGGCGTGTCGCGTCAATGAGGCCGTAAAGTGTCTGCTTCAAAGTTGGCCTTGTGATACCCCTCCAGCAGTCGCGTTGGATCCAGATTACTGGGATGTGACAGGCTTAGCAGTCGGTCTCCAACAACTGTTCTCCAGCTGTTACCGCAACTTCGAACTCAAGGAACATCTCATTCGCACCCTCAAGGCACCTAGACCACACACCGTCTCACACCCAGCCTCCGAATTACTACCATATATTCTCAATGAGCGTCTGCATCCGCAGATCACGTTTGATCAACTGCTTTCTGAACGTGCAGCGCCAGAACTACCATCGCGCAGCACTTTTGTGCGAGACAGCCGCCAGCGCGGCAAGACATCTGAACCGTCAAACATTGCTCCCGAATTGGGTCAGTTATTCTCCTCTCTTCAGGCTACCTCTGCGTTTCAACGGGAATACCTCGCTCTCTATGAGACAAGCGCCTACATGCGCGGATATTCTAGAATCACTCACGGAGCGGAGGGAACTCGGGATCGCTTCAACGCACTTCGCAGACACTATGCTGAATGCAGAACAAATTGCATGAGTGCTCTAGGTATTCTCAAGAAGAGCCTGGGACCAACAACAGACCTTGGCCGAACACTCGAACAATTTGGTCAATGGCCCCCAATTACTGCCGATGTTCTCTTGCGGTACCTTGCATCCACCTCGCCAGTCAGCATCTCCGGACGATGGAAGAAGTGCTTGATATCATTCGCTCAACTTCTTTTGGAACTTCAGCGTGCACGAAGATTGCTCCGATTTGCCCTCTACGGTCTCGAAGAGGAGTTTGCGAAGGAGTTAGAGAATGAGCAGTGCGACGGGTGGAACCCCGAAGAGTACCCCGACTGGCTGTTAATCCAGGTGCGTCTCTGTTTTTAAGCAATTGTCTATACTCATGCCGCTCCGCTCTTTGTTGTCAGGTTCAAGGAAACTTTCTCATTAGGCGTGCTCAGGCAGAAACTGCGCTGCAGTTGATCTCTCCACAATCTGGAGAGAACACTGTGATGCAGGTCAACATGGGCGAAGGGAAATCATCTGTCATCATTCCCATTGCTGCTGCCGTTCTTGCTGATGGCAAACAGCTCGTCCGAGTCATTGTCCCGAGAGCGCTGACGGTCCAGATGTTCGACTTACTGGTCGCTCGCCTTGGCGGGCTTGTTAACCGTCCAATATACCACCTGCCCTTCTCCCGGACCCCCGAGTACGACACATCCGACAATGTGACCAGTCTCCAAATTGACGATCTGCACAAACTCATGTCCCAGTGTATGGCCGAACGTGGGATTCTACTCGTCCGGCCCGAGCACGTCGTCTCACTCAAGTTGATGAGCGTGGAGAAACGGATACATGCAGGTAAACGTATCAGCGATACATCAACAAAACATCAGAAATTGAGTTACACGGATATCAAGACTGCCCTATTGCTCCAATCGGTGCGAGATAGCTGTGCACTGGTGTTCGCTGGCGCAGCTGATAATTGAACCCCAGTTGCCGGAAGACAGCTTTGTGGGCAGCATGTTTCGACGGCTGAGTCCATCACCCAACCACCAGACAGTGACGAAGGATGCCACCCAAGATGACCAACATGATGAGTATCGCCGGGATGCCCACGCCGGTGAAGTGGACGATGCAGCCAAGTGGGTTGACCTTCAGAGGTGGCTTCATTCTCATGTTCGAGATATCCTGGATGAGAGCGACGAAATCCTTCACTCCCGCTTCCAACTGATCTATACGATCGGCCTCGAGCAACATATGGACGGGTACCCTGACCGGTGGACGATTACGCAGCAGGTCCTTCGAGTTCTCAAGGAATACGCTCGTGCTCTTTCAAGAAACCATCCCAATTCTATAGAGTATGAAATCGGCCCGCCAGGAGCGTTTCCTCATTTTCGCATTGTGCGAGCTTCTGATGTCGGTCAACGCTTGATATCATCCGTTTTGGAGGGTGTAATGGCGGGGCGTCTCACCAATCTCAAATTCCACCTCCTCCCGTCAGCGCTACGTGACGCAATTCGCAGTTTCATATCCGATGAGAATCCTCTTCCTGACACAGCAAAAATGGTGGAGGAGTATGCCGATCAGAATCATCTGCGGAGTGAACTTCTACTACTGCGCGGTCTCCTGGCCACAAACATCCTCTTGTTTACTCTTGCGGAGCAGAGATGGCGTGTTGACTATGGCCTTGCCGACTTGCGAACAACAGTTCACGATGGTCACTCACATGGGTCGGCTTCCACGATGCTCGCTGTTCCGTATCGAGCCAAAGATGTCCCCGCACACAACACCCAGTTCGGCCATCCAGATCTCACCATCATCCTTACATGCCTATCTTACTACTATGCCGCCCTCAGCGAGGAACAACTAAGAGTTTCTTTCGAAATTCTGCTTGACCAAGATGACCCATCCGCGGAGTACGCACTTTGGATTGCAGACTGCGAGTCAATGCCGGGCCCACTTCAGACACTCAGCGACATCAACCTCAGGTCATCGGAGCAGTGGGACAAGGTCATATTCCCACTTTTCGCTTGGAATCAAGCAACCATAGACTTCTACCTCGCCTGGGTGGTTTTCCCGAAGGAAGCGAAGGAATTTCCATGGAAACTGTGCGGATCTAACTGGGATTTAGGAGAAAAACGGGAGAAAGTTATAACCGGTAAGTGGATCTGGGGTTCACTGTATATCATCCAATTCCGTGGTTGAGTTAAACAACACAAGGATTCTCGGGAACGAGCGACAGTCGATGGCTATTACCCATGTCTGTTACTCAGCACGACCTTGACTATCAGCGGGTAACCAATGCCAGTGTCCTCACATCCCTTCTTCAGCCAGAAAACGACGCCTACATAGTTATTCATGGGGATGGCCAACGACAGACTACACTCGAATTCCTTCAAGTGCTAACCACGCAATGGCCCAAAATTCGTGTTCTGCTTGATGTTGGAGCACAGATCCTTGATTTATCTAATCACCAAGTGGCTGAAGTATGGCTCTACATGGCCCACGGTGTCTCTGGTGCCGTCTATTTTAACGAGAATGATGAACTGACTGTGCTCACGAGGACTGGCATCACTCAACTACTATCGACGTCGCCATTTTCTCAGCAGTTAGACTGTTGTGTCGTTTATCTGGATCATGCACACACAAGAGGCACCGATCTTAAATTCTCCATCGGGTCTCGAGCAGCTGTCACATTGGGTCCCAAGGTGACCAAAGATGCACTTGTACAAGGTTCGTTTCTATGCCTCCATCCAATCGCTAAGTGCTCATGGTCTTTGATTTCCAGGTTGCATGCGGATGCGTAAACTGGGTCATGGACACTCGGTTATGTTTTTTGCGCCGCTTGGGGTTGACAAGTCCATACGTGCTGCGGCCGGCAAAAGCAATTCGAACATCCAGGTCACCACCGTCGACATCCTACGCTGGGCAATTCACGAGACCTGGACCGATATCCAGCAGAGGGCTCCTTATTGGGCCCAACAAGGCATGAATCACAAAAGGAGATATGAAGCTTGGTCCCGGTTCTGCAAAAATGAACTCTCGCCAGAGGAGCTGTCAGATGCATGGCTCCAGTCAGATATCAAATCGCTGGCCGATCTCTATGCACCCTGCGAAACTGCCAAGGGTGCCAAGAGTACTATGCTGGCACTGGATCCAGAGATCCGGCAACGGTGCAAGCGCCTCGGGGTGTTATCACTTCCAGATGCAAAGATGGATGAAGAACAAGAACGGGAGGTCCACCGCGAGCGGGAACGTGAACGCGAGGTAGAATTACCTCCTCGGGCAAGGCCATTGGAACATTTTCTTCATCCAGATATTGTGGGTTTTGTTAAGACAGGTTTCATCCCTCCATTGCACTCTGGCAGCGCTTTTCTTCCGATATTCACGACGCTTGGGAAAAGTTCCGCAGCTACCCGCGAAGCAGACGTCTGGAGCCCATTTATCTTGGCAACGGTGGACTTCTGCAGGACGATCGATCCCGAGTCCACTGAAGGGACTATGGATCAATATCTTCGACCCGTCCAGTGGGTTCTCTCGCGTCAAAAGGGTCGCGACCAAGTACTCGTCATCCTCAGCCCATTTGAAGCCGACAGGTTGATGCCAGACATCAGGGCAAGCGAATACGTCCACCTTCATCTCTACGCGCCTCGCACCTCACAACGCATG
>JBBPMO010000134.1:0-50538 GCA_038090315.1 Xanthoconium stramineum | reverse complement strand
TCGCTGTCTATGTGTGTGCCTTCGGTTACGGGGTCCTGTCACACCAGCACATCACGTTCGCAATCGAATCCCAATATGTATATATTGCGTGACAATAAGACTAAATCTGTCCGTGACAGGGGGGGGGGTCCCCCCCGAAGAAACTGCAAGTCAGTGTCGTGACGGCGTGCTTCGCACACCTCTTGACCGCCTGGGTACCTGTCCCGTCAAGACTTGGTTCAACAAACAAGGGCCGCGGAGGAACACAAACACAACAAACATCACATCAGCTTCAAGTCCGTAGACCTGAATTAGCAATGCTACTTCCCTGCTGAGCCACTGCGTATCAAAGTGGAACACTTTTTGCCCAGGCGAGGTCAGTTCCATTCCTCGCCGTTATTAGTATCGCCCAGTGTCATGCTCACTCCACAAACGCCCACAAGTCTCCTTCCAAAAATGATACACGGGCAGGGGTGACGCGTCTGGTACACAAACTCGGGTGTCAAGTGGGTGGGTCGATTGCACTTTCCGGAGAGGGGTAGAAGGGATCGTACACGCAGAGCGCCCGACAACTTTTTTTTTTCATACCACATCCTACCGTTGCGACCAAGTGTGAGCTCCATACAGTATCTCCATGAGTATCTTTGGCCATGGTTTTACTTGTATTCACGGAAATGGAAGACGCACGACGCTCGGTGTTGCTATGGTACCATAACACTTGATCATAATGGATGCCCTAAATCACCCTCTTTCGATCGTACCTTTCTTCGTCTTTTGGATCTGAGTGAGCGCCGAGTCGGTGCAGACATTTTCTATATTCGTACTTGTTGACATATGTCCTCGGGCTTAAAGAGGCGTACATCTTTCTAGGTGCTTCGATCAACGTTGGATGTATTTCCTGTCTGGCATGAAAATGAGCAACGGTGGCGCCATCTGATAGTGACAAGTATTCAAACCTGGCCATATTGAGTTGGATGCGGCTCGCGTGGGTGCGGCGCTAGTGGCAATGACTAGAGGCAACCTCGTCCAGCCTGAGGGATGCCGAGTTCAGTGCACCAACGTCAACATTGTGCTTTGAAGTGTTCCTGAAAGCCAAATGTATACATATATCAATGATTGATATATAACTAAGAAAGGGAGACGCTCGTGTTCATAAGCATCGTGGCATTTAAGTAGACATACGAGAGCTCGGACCTTCTGGCTTCTTCGATGGGAACCTAACACCTACTTCCCGTTTCCCGATCCCGATTCCCCATCAGTGATTTTGGCTGGTCGTGCCTGAAGATAAGGTCACGCGTGTTATCTTGCAAAAGACCATCCAATACAATCGAGAACACGCAAGCCTGAGTCCGGTTTGGTCAGAATGGCGATGACGGTTACTGTCTTTCAACGTCTAGAAGTCAGCCCACATGGCTACCTCTGCCAGCTTCGGCAACAAATCGGCACAACAAGTTGCTATCCGAATGACTGCTCACACCAGTTCGTAGACAACCATGAAACGATCAGATGGTCGGGGCCCATCATGGACAAGATGGCATCTTTACATACCTTGGTGTTCCATGACCGTTGAAACTAGTCTTGTTCGTACGTTCGCGCTTGGATCAAACCACGTCTGACCCGTCCGGGTACGCCGCGGTGTCGTTGTCGTCATCCTAAGTCATCATCCTAAAACGAACAAGTACGTACGGTCAGGGCACCAGGCTCTGGCATTTCCTGACTGGACCTTTCCTGCACATTCAAACGTGAGTTCTTGGCTAACGCGGCAAGATAGGAATGACTTGAAGGCGGAAAGAAGGACGCCACAGCCAAAATGTGGGTCACTCAGGAGTCGGAGGAGACTTCTTCACTATGATAAACAGCCGTCCCAGACGCGGTCGTTTTCGGAAGGACATTCCTTTTTGTTTTTAGAAACATGAAAAACAGGGGCAAAGGGGTGCACAGACCGTGTCGGCGAGAGTATATAACCTGACACCTGCTTGCCGACTCGCTCTCCAGGTTCGTTCCTCGTTTGCCCTGTCATCCGCCGCTCGCGTTCTCTGCTTGATTTTTCGCCTTGTCACATATCCGCGTTTCTTCGAGAGACATCATGTTCGCTCGCGTTTTCAAATCCACCGTCATCGCGTCCGTTGTCGCATTCCTCGCTGTCGCAAGGGGTGGCCCCACCTCGACCACCACCAGTCAATGCAACACTGGTCCGTTGCAATGCTGCAACCAATTCATAAACGTATGTCGCTTAGGTCGCATTCCAACCTCGACCCATTCTGATGCGACGAGTGATCGGTATAGTCGACCACTGCCCAGGAACAAGGGCTCGGGGGACTGCTCGACCTCCTCGGTCTTATTCTTGGGGACATTGGAGATGGTATAGGGCTGGACTGCAACTCGATCAACGTGCTCGGTGTTGGGAGTGCGGGGGATTGTGCGCAGCAGCCGGTGTGCTGCACCAACGTGATGCAGGTAGGTCGAACCTGCGCCTGATGATGTGATCTGTCGACGGGTTTGGCTGACGCGAACCTCCTAGAGCGGTTTGATCAACTTAGGATGCAGCCCCGTCAATCTGAACTTGTGAGACGTACGTGTGAGAGTGTCGCGGAATGTTCCTAAGTCCTCGAATGTTGTTTGTCATGCGTGCGGACAGTGGTGGTGATGAAAACGAGAAAATGAAATTAAGTATAGTTACCTTGACGTTTGGTAGTGTCGTGGACTTCTGCTGTGTATTTTGAACAAAGTCGTGTGTGATGATATCGGTGTGATCCTGGCCTGAGTCCAGCTCTTGCTCAAATAGTGGCGATAATGAGAAAATACCCCCCACTTATGGGACCACCTCCTTTCTGACTTCCCATCATTTGATCTTTCGCGGGTATGTCTGACGATAAGGACGTACATGTTATCTTGTCAGATTTAGTCCAAGCTCAGGCTGGAATTCGGTTTGGCCTAAATATCGACGCTAACTTTGTCGTCCATCGGCATCTCGAGCCCAGCGCTCGTTGTCCAGTCAGGCCCGGCGACAAACCGCACGGCCAATTCATATTCGAATGATTGCTTGCGTCAGTCCATAGAGCACTCATGAGATCATCATCATCGGACGGTTGGGCCCATAGAGTTCCATGTTCGTTAGTGCTCGTTCGCCTGGATCAGAGCTTGTCTGGATCTGTCCGATGCGTTGCGGTGCCTTCATCGTCAAGTTCAGTAATCTAAAGAGAACAATACGTGGCACTTGACTCTGGCATTTTCCAACTGATCCTTTTCTGCGCATTTGGCTATGCAGTATCAGCTAACTTGCCACGATAAGGAATGGGGAGGAAGGACTCCACAGCTAAAAGGTGGTCGGGTGTGACTTCTTCAATGCTACGGCAAACAGCTGTCCCAGATTTCCTTTGTCACGCGTAAGAACGGGAAAACGGAAGGAAGCCAGTGCACAGGCCGTGTCGTTGACACCATGCACCCATTCGACCACCGGCCACAATCAATGCGAACTGAAACGTTGCGACCGACTGGTGAACGTACGTCGCACCCTATCTCCGAGTTTGACGTGATGGGTTGACACTTTACAATCGACGACTCGACCACCTCCCATACAAAAATAATAAGTTACAAACGGTTTTATCAAGGGTGGTCTCAGGTTGAGTTGTACATACCCCGCCCACCACAATCAATACTGCGAGTGATCCGTACGCACCCCACCAGTGCGACGCGAGGCCTCTCGATGGGTTTGGTCAACTTTTGAGGGCCCGGGCCTTGTTGCAGCGAACTGAGTCGAATCGAATCAAGGTACGGGGTTCGTTTCAACTTCGGACATCGAAGAGGAACGAACTGAAGTTGAGTATTTCGAAGCCAGCCCGTAGGCCCCAGCCAATGAGAGTGTGTAAAAAAATTGCCAACGGGTAATGCACGTTTATGTCTTGGTTTATGTAGATAAAGACTAAGCGAGCGGGTAGATACAGCGGTACTAATGCTGTTGATCTAGTACTGAGTCACAAATGTACTCCTCAGTAGCATCGTCCTCAGGTTCTCGTGGACTGGCGACAAGCCCTGCAGTGAAATTCAAGTGGTCTCGTTTATGGGCAAACTTCAAGACTTGGAGAGCTTCCATTAACTGTGGAGAAATTCGACCCCTTCTCAGCGTGCATGTCTCCTTCCTCGACGAAGACACACGTTCGCAAGGACCGCAAAAGTTTGGGCAGGGAGGACATCCATAGCAACCCGAAACAAAGGGGGGAACAAGTGTTCCTTCCGCTGGACATCAACATAAGTCGGATTCCCATCAAAACAAGTAAAACAAATGTGCGCACCTCCCAATAACGCACAACACGCCCTCCGTGGCTCACAGAAACATGCTCCTGCTCGTAGTGTTCAAGTTCTCGCTGCGCATTAGTGCGGTCTTCCTCGAGAGCTTTCTCGCGGTTGACAGGCCTAAGTACTTCGAGTTGCGGTGGCATTGGAGTGCGTTCTGTTAGCATCGCGGTTACTGTTCCAACAAGTTGCCAGAATGGTGGACCTGACGGTGTTGGAGTCCGTCCTACTGATGTCGCGGTTCGACCGCGAACTACTGAATTTGAAGAGCTCGAGAAAGTAGGTGTGTCGCACAGCCTCACACTTCGTTGTTCGATAAGCAGTCGTCTGTAGATAAAAAGTCAATGAATCACAAAGAGCAAATAAGAAAAAATGAGGTGACCGTACGGCGTCTAGTATCCACTCCCATGCCGCTGCAACATCACTAGGTTTCTAATATCTCTTCATCACTGGAATTCCACGTCGCGATTGAGGCCTGACTCAGGACCGATATTGTCCAAGTCAGCGCAAGATCGAGTCTTTATCCATGTATTCCTGAGGGGAACAAATGAGTTTCTGCAGCTGGATTCGCTACAGAGTAGAACATGGCGGCTGATAGCGGATACCGATCTAGTAGCTACTGTATTTGGCACTCCGATAACACACTTCGTTTAGGTTCGCACAGCTTCGATTCATCGAACTGCGTCGAATTGCCACCCGAAGTCGAGGTTACTGTAGTTCGGAAAAAGTTCGGTTCAACGGCAATATTATTTGGGGCAGCCCAAGCGTAAAACTTGAGTAGTTTCGTTCGCTAAGTATAGTACACTGGTGTCACCGGATCTGGGCACGCTTGGACAACTCTCTCCCCAACTTGCTCAGACCATGGCGACTCTGAGCAACCTCCTCCGCTATGTTCCACCCACCAAGCTCCGCCTCCACCAGCGAAGAATCTCAATTCGCCATGTCCTCCTCACTCTTGGCATCTCCGCCATCCTCTCCACTGTCTACTATACCTGGCTTCGACGAGACGAGATCTTTTTCCCCACTGACGACATTGCTTTCTCATCCCCAAGGACACCCGAAATCTGGGCAGAACGAGCAGTGCAGGTCAAGGAAGCCTTCCGTCATGCCTACCGGGGGTACGAGGAACACGCATTCCCACACGACGAGCTCTTGCCCGTGTCCAACAAGAGCATAGACAAGTGAGTCCTCTTTTTCCAACGAGGTCGAGGGCGTCTCTGCGGGCCTGCATGGTCTGCCCACCGTTGACCTCGTGTGTGGCTAGTTTCAATGGGTGGGGCGTCACCCTCATGGACTCTCTCGATACGATGCTTCTCATGGGGTTGGAGGACGAGTATACACGTGCATTGCCAGTCATCAGTAACACCAACTTTTCACTGCCGTCAGTGAGTCTTCTCCGCTTTGCTCGACTGGTTCAGTTCCAACATTCCCTCAGAACATCCATGTCCCGTTTTTCGAAACTGTCATTCGGCATCTGGGCGGGTTGTTGGCTGCATATGCACTATCTGAGGACGATCTGTTGCGAGACAAGGCCGATGAACTGGGGACTAAATTAGCACATGCGTTCAATACAACCAGCGGATTACCTGGCTTCGCGGTCGATACCTACAGGCCAGCTCCCTTGATATTTTGGCTTCGAGGTCAATCCTGAACGTCCTGTTTTGTTCTTTCAGGGGAAAGAGTCTCATGTTCTCTGCGGGCGTGTTGGCGGAAATAGCATCCTGTCAGATGGAATACGCATACCTGGGAAAAATTACCGGAAAGAAGGAACATGTCGCCCACGTTCGTGTTCTCTTGTTGTTCCCGCTCGGCTGGAGCTAATGCAGCACTACAGGCGACGTTGATCACCGATCTGCTATATGCTGCAAATCTCACTAGGTCTGGAGGAATGTATCCCACGCGATGGAATCTCGTGACAGGTGGTCCATATGATGGTAAGACGTCTGTGGCTTCTCACGCAAATGTTCAGCACACCACTCCCATGTAGTCCATCTCTCCGTCGGAGCCCTTGCGGACAGTGGACACGAATATACCCTCAAACAATATCTCATGACCGCACGTACAGACAAGCATAATCTCGAAATGTGTCCGTCTCATTTATACCATTGATGCGATGCTGACCTCTCCCGCTCAGATATCCGATTCACCTCGTACGTCATCAACAACCTGCTCTTCCTTAGCCCCGAACGTCACCTCCTCTACGTCACTGACGCAACTATATGGAAAAATGCGCCAACCCCCTCTCACTCCTTTGAGCACCTTTCTTGCTTCTTCCCCGGCCTCCTCGCTCTTGGCGCCCATCTCCTTCCCCTCAACCACCTCGACGCCCTGGGCATCAACGTCACTACATTCGCAGACGACCTGCTACCAGCCGACCGCCGCGCCTACGCCCAGCTCGCCGAGTTCGATCTTGCAGACCTGCATTTATGGGCGGCGGAAGGGCTCGCGCAGACGTGTTATCTTACCTATGCGGACCAGCCGTCGGGCTTGGGCCCCGAAACCATGCAAATGGACGTTGAGAAGTCGGGTGGGATACGATGGATGGATGCGATGCGTGGGTGGAAGGCGGGTCGGACTGGATCGGGTACTCGGTGGACACGAGCACCAGCACTGCAGCTGGGGTCACCGCCAGGCGTTGGAGATGTGAAACCGTGGACGAGTCCCTTACAGGAGAACGTGACAGTTGAGGCGTTCGTGCGGCCCGGGCGGCAGAAAGGCGAACCGAATACTTTTGGGAGGGACTATTTGATTAAAAACTCGGCATATTATCTGCGGCCCGAGGTACGTGGGATGAAATTCTGTTTGTATGCACCTTTCCATATTGATCGTCGTCTCTTGCTCTCACCTGCGCAGACGGTCGAATCGCTTTACATCCTATGGCGAACTACTGGAGACGTGAAATGGCGCAATCGTGGCTGGGATATCTTCCAAGCTATCGAACGTCACACCAAGACAGACTCGGGGTACTCGAACATCGACATGGTCCACACCTCACATCCAACCCCAATGGATTCGATGCCGAGGTATGCTCCTCGTAACCAATCTCATCGTCAGCAGTTGTTCCTCAACGTCCCCTCTAGTTACTTTTTAGCTGAAACTCTCAAGTATCTCTATCTCTTGTTTGCGAACGAGGATCTTCTTCCTCTCGATAAGTGGGTGTTCAATACTGAGGCACACCCATTGCCTGTGTTCGCGTGGTCGGCGCAAGAGCGGGAAGCATATGGGATCGTATGACGTCTTGATTTATTTTATGTTCGCACGGTTTCATGTTGAACATTGGCCGCCGTCGATTGGCGACGTTTGGGTTATTGGGGAGATTGGTTCACATCATAAATCACGCGAGCGTTATACATTGCTTTTTTATATTCCTTGCCCGGGTCGAATCTATTTCGTGCGGTTGTAGTTGCGGAGTGCCGTTTTCTTGATGAGAGGGACCTAGTTGAGTCGCCAACAGAGCATGAGGTCTTCTCGCATTTGACGACCGACGTACACCAAGTATGTACTAGGATACTCAGACGTCCCCGGAAAAAGAGGATACCACACCAGGGCAGGGGGAAAATGCTACCAAAAAGTGTTCGGATACCGGGAGTCGAACCCGGGGCTGCTGTGATCAGGCACTTTGCCTTTCCTGAAAGACAGCCATGTTAGCCGTTACACCATATCCGACTTGAAATCTATTGTCAATCTGTTATTCTTATGGTTCAAATTTTGAACCTCCAGCAGAAGTACCATGCCGCGCAGTAGCTCCAACGACTGGTCATAGCCATGTATTGCTACATTATTATATCCAAGAAGATATGGAGATGATGGGGCATGCCCATGGACTGTTTCCAGAGCCAAGGGGTAAAAGTGCAAAGTGGATGTGATTCATTGGAGTACCTCCTCTAGATCATCAGCTCCCCCGGTTGCTGGGACCGTGTGTGTATGACCTTGACCGGCGAATCAGGACGTCGACGGAGTTCTTCAAGTTTGGAATTGCCAACTAGTTCCAACCGGCCCGGGGTGCATTGAGCAGCAGGTTAATCCCTCGCAATACCATTCAGGGGAGTGGGGGATATGAAGGACTGGACGAAACAAAGTTTCGGCGGGCCTCGAGATCATCACCTTAGAAATAAGTTGAGTGCCACAGACTGGTTCCAGACTTCGCGTTCCACTACCATCATGCACCATGTCCAAACGACCCCTCATCGCCGCTGCAATTGAAGGTGAAACCAAACGAATCGATAAATGAGACTGGCACACACAAGAATACGTACGATCAAGGGGGGCAAATGGATTTATACCTTTGTAGATGCAGGGGCTATGCTCCCTCCGTTTACAATGGACCAACCTCACCGGCGCGCTGGCGCTTGTCAACGTTCCACCCGAAGCATACATGAAAAATATTCCATCTGGCACTCAGTGGTTCAGAGAAACGAGTTGATCGAGCACAACCCCAGACTCAAGGAGGCTTTGTAGAGTGCGACCCGTCATGTACTTGCGAACGTATCGCTGTCGGATATTATGCTGGCTTTCTCACGTTTGTCTTTCAAGTTCCTACCCATTCTCCGAAAAGAGGTCCAAAACACTTTGGATGATATCCGAGCTGAGGGTAAGACTCAATATATGATTCGTAACATTGCTCAAACTTCTTCACAGATGACGTCGACTCCAATGGTGATCGTTGGTATTTTTCTTATTGGTTCGCTCGAGAGCTCATTGGTTTATATTCCATCTTAGTGCATGGCACGTCGTCCCTGCATTCCAGCGACAACCAGCACTTGGTGATCCTTTAACCGCTCTCAAAGCATTTACGAGTCCATATGTTGGCCAATTCGCAGAAGCCATAACCCAAGTTATGGACCATTACCATACATCAACGGAGTACAATAAATTTCGCCGGGAGAATCGCGCGGTGTAGCGGAAACTGCCATAAGTCGCTTTATTTTCTTGTTCAATCTTGAGCGAAATGTCAGACGTGGCGGTACGCATTTCAGTTATTTCCCCTGGCATGTATGCACTGAAATAGAGTGCATAAAGCGTACCCTCTGCCGGACGAAACTGTTTTCTTCGACCAGCTACTGCAGGGACAATTCAAACAAGATACGCCGCATTCTCGTACTCTCTTCACTTGTGCGACGAAATGGCTCTCAAACGTTGGTCGCCATGGGGTTCCTCTTGCACAGTGTGGTACAATTACCTCAACGATTGAGCAACCAAAGCCTGCCCGGGTCACAAACGAGTTGAACGCTGCGACAAGGTAGTCGGAGAAGCGAACGTAAGGGATATTGCCTCTGAACTTGAACCGCTGTCAGTGAACGCTTAATAGAAGATACAAGAAACTGACAAAACCTGGCTCATTCCGTCCCTCCGAGGTACCTGCGAGAAGTTTCTTGCATTGCTACAACGAGAATACAAACGCGATGACCCATAAGCTATAAGTGCATGCTCGCGTTCGACGAAGCCCAGGAACTTGCAGACGGTACCGGGTGGAAACCCCGAAGGGCACAGTCACCTCCGTCATTTCATGATGGTCCTTAGGGTTCCTACATTCACTTTTCTCATTTTATGGACGCCGCGAACCTGAACCTCAACTACCGTCAGATGTACCAGCTCCTGCTCCCAGGCGCGACGCTCAAGGGTGACCCCGATCCTCTTTGGCTCGCTCGAAACGATGACGCCCGGTCAATCCACCACATCTGTGCTGCAAACGCAGGTCGACAAGCGCCGATACGCTGAGGCAAACGATCTTTACGTCGATTCCACGCTCCCCGTGCCCTCCCTCGTCCATCAGCTCGGAACCTCGGAGAACTCCATCGCGTATACGCGCAAGCCATACGCATCCCTCGCTTTGCGCGGGGAGGAGCTTCCGAGCATCCCCACTAATAGATCGTCTCGCACGGATGCACGGCGAGGATGTTTGGCGTCATCCCAGACAAGATGGAGGAGACGCACGGGGTGCTGCCTGGAACGCACGTGTTCGACGAAGATTTACGTGAAAGCGTATGTGTACCGTCAGATTCAGCCTTGGACCGCACTTGAGAGGGATCAGGAGATGACGTCGTGGTTTGGCGAGAATGTGAAGTGAGTTGGGCGAACGAACGAACGAAGCAGAATTGTATGAATATGTAATCGTATTCATGTTGAGTCGTTCAATGAGGTACTAAAACGTGTGTTACTACAGCGTCGTGACAGTGAGTCCTGTGCCAATACAGCGAAGTCGCAGAAGGGGACAAGTCCGTTGAAGAAACCAGAATACATATCACATACATTGCTCGGGTGTGTACATCCTACCTCGATACTCATAGTACATGTTCACTTCTCGGACGACGACACAAGACAAAAAGTACAACAAGGAAAAGAAAAGGTAAGAGCTACAATCGCACATTACGTGTTTACCTCGTACGAAGGGGGGAAAGGGGGGGGTGCCAAAACGTTCAACTAAGAGAAACGAACAAAAAGAAATCGTCCTGGACGATTTCGACCAAGACCTGGTCTTTCTCCTTACGAAAACGCTAATGCGGACCATGTGGCGGCTGCACCGATAGCCATTGCCGCCGCTGTATGCGCGACCGTGTGCATGGCCGTCCGTGCGCGTTTCATGGGCCGGGCGGGTTCGAGGGTGGGGACCTCGGGAACAGGCACTTCGGGATGGGAAACGACAACGGCAAGGTCCGGAATGATTACAGGGTCTTGGGCAAGAGGAATTTCGGGAACGGGCATTTCGAACAAGGGACTGTCTTCCACGATGATAAGCGGACTGCAAAGTTCCGCAGCAATGACGACCTCCGGCGTTTCTTCTTCCGCTTCTTCATCCACGCGCTTGCGTTTCAAAGACCTCATAGACTAGAATGCCCGTCAGATATTAATCAGCCTCAAGACGATAACCCTACCTCAGCTTCGGCAACGACTCCTTTCAACGCATCCAACGTCTCTGCGCGTGCATTTTGGAATGTCTGCATCTTGGCTTCTATTCGCTTCTCAACATCTTCACGCAACGATTTCATTTCTACGATGCTCATACGTCAGGCATCGACAACAACCAATGGGCGCAACACACCAGACACGAGACCGTTCAAGGCTTCTGCACACGTCCTGACGTCACCCATAGGGGTCTCGACAGGCTTGGATTCCAATGCATCTACCTTTGCACGAAGTGTCGACACCTGGTGTTGCAGAGCTGAAATCTGGCCCTGTAGCGTTGACAGGGTCGCAATATTGCGTTCCGCCCCTGTGATGCGGCAGAGTAGGCGCTCTGAATCAGGCTCGAGCATCTCGACGTGGCTCTGAAGGTCGACCACGTCCTCTTCGGTCACTGTTTGGCGCGACCTGAGACCACCGACAGTCTCCTGTAAGGCGGTGATACGCTCCTAGAGTAAACCCATCAGCGACAAGTCGACAGGACGACGGATAACGCATGCCTCAACACTCTTGAGTGACCCTTTGATCTCAGAGTTGACGCGTTCTGTTACAACTTTGTCGAGAGAAGAAGGGAAAGGAGGCATGCGATGTGGTGGAGGTGGCAGAGGTGGAGGCGGGATGGAGGGAAGTCCAAAGTCGGGTGCCAGAGAGTTATTAAACAGTCCGCTACCCGGAAAGAGGGATGGCGTATTAAAACACTGCACTAGCTGATGGATTGGAGTGGCGGGGCCAGGGACAGAAATTCTAGGCGGACACGGCGACGGCTGAGTAGGGGCAGGTACGGGCTCAGGTTCACGGCCCATCTCGGGCGCCAAAGGCACCTCCGACTGCCCTGCTTCCACTTCGAGCGATGAATGGCGGGGAGACTCAGGTCTGGAGGCAGGCCATGCGCCAATGACAGCAGGTTCTGCCTGCTGTCCTTCAGGGGGTGGAGACATGACCAAGTCAATCGGTGAATGAGAGCGCAAATTGGGGGAATGCTGGATGATGATGACAGGGGATGGGTGGGTGGCAACATCAATGGGAGGGGGTGAGCCAGGAACGTCATCCAAAAGCTCATCTGGTACATCCGAGAGACCGGGCGAATGCAAGTTAGGGCACATCTCACGGATAAAACTGCGGAATGCGGGGATCTTGACTGACATCTTCCCCTGAGTGTCCCGAAGGATAGCAGGGATGCAGTCGTGGTCGTCTTCCACGTCCGATTCTTGTTCTGATGGCGAGGATGCCACGTCTGAGGATACCGACAGGGAGGAAGAAGATTGGGGAGAATCGGAGTCAATGATGGCAGTGATGAGGCCATAGCGACCGGTGCTGAGCTTACGTGGCCTCACTTCGAGGACAGGGCTGGAAGGATGCGAAGGGGTAAGCGCACGGTCGGTGGAAGGCTGAGAAGGCGAGAAGCCAGTCAACAGCTCCACGCGGACCGTGACAGGGGAGACGTGATACGAGCCAGCGCCAACCACCTTGCCAAACGTGAGCACATCGCCGTCGGCAAGCAACGTTTCGACTTCAGGTTGGAGCATCCTCGGCGTTGTTTCGCCACGCCTCGAGAGATGCGTTCCATGGCGAGAGTGGAGGTCGACGATGTAGACCTGGGAGAGTAATCCCGTATGGGAACATTAGCGCTCGCATGAAGATGGTCGATGAAGGGAGCTAGGCTACCTGACCGCTGTCCGAGAGGACGAGCTTGGCGTGTCTGGCACTGACGACTTGGCAAGTGAATACAGCATTGTGATCGTCGTTTTCTCGTCGCATCGACCTATCATCGGATGCCGATTTGCGGCCGATGTTGACATAGTTTGAGCGGGCGCGGTGAAAGGTGAGGTCGTGGGCGGGCTTGTCGCCGCATTTCTCGACATGCAGGGTGATCCCTACGGATGAGGGGCGTGAGCAGCATGGTCGACAGGGCTGGAGAGGGGGGACATGCCCGTCACCAGGAGCTGTACATCAGCGTTGTCGTCGTCCTGGCTGTCTTGAGCAGCGAATTTTGTTCCGAGATATTGAACGTCGTCGTCCATGAGGAAGATGAGGGGAGAAGGAGAGTGACTGGAGCTGTGACAGAATGGCAATGCGCTCCCTTTATCACCTGGCCGGTGACTCATCCATTCATGGTAACACTCCGGCCACGATCCGTAATACATGCTACAACATTGTTGCTACTTCTACTCTACGAATCGCAATCCGCAAACCAGGGGTGAACCAGCGCACGTTTCGCTGCAAGCCCTCAGCATGACCCTAACCCTAGCCATGGAAAACGACTCACCCGAGATCCGTTTCGCAGTGTCATAGGTCAGCGTTCGCTAAGAGAGCGCGTGAGCAAGGATGCCGAAAAACCCCGAGAGCACCCACAGATAGCAAGTCGATGCCCAGATCATCCAGGTTGGGCACAATGTTGCGCAAGTCTTGTTTTGTCCACTGCGGGAATGTCTCCTTGTAGTCGGGTAGTTGACTGACGCCAGGCCAGATTTGCTCGCTTGGGGTTCCCATAATTCTGGTACCCCCGTTTCAGCAAAGACGAACAGAGTCGACGCACATGCGCACCTGAAAATCTTGAAGATTTGGTCAATCTCAGAGTCGCCGGGAAAGAGTGGGTTGCCTCTCATGACCATCTCTGCGAATATGCATCCTACAGACCACATGTCGATGGCAGTGGAATAATGTCTAGACCCGAGTAACACTTCTGGGGCTCGGTACCAAAGGGTAACGACCTAGACCATCCACCGTCAATGACACGAGGCGAATAATCAGCTGGCACACCTACCTCATGGGTATAGGTCCTCATGGGGATACCAAATGCCCTCGCCAAGCCGAAATCTGCAAGCTTGAGATTGTTTCGCTTGTCGATCAACAGGTTTTGTGGCTTGAGATCACGATGAAGAATCCTGTGCGAGTGGCAATAAAGGAGCCCAGAACTGAGTTGATGAGTGAATTTCTAGCATGCAAACGGGTGAGCACATTGCAATACAACAGGTGACAGATCACGTGATTCGGCGCGTAATTACTTCCCCTGTCATCACTTGGATGGTGATATCGATAGAGGGCGCAGACCCCGCGCAAATGAACGCGGAGAATGGAGGGGGCCCAGTCAAGTGACAGCACCACATCGTGATGATCAAAAGGAAAAAATAAATGGGGAAGCGCGTCTATTCCCTAGCTTGCATAGCCTCAAAGGGCGCGCAGGTCGCCACACACCCAGCGCGCGCCCCAAGTCGACGAGGGTGACAACGCACCTTGGATATTTCGATCGACATTGGCGTACCGCTCGTATTAGCATGTTCCATATAACGCTTCAAGTCGACGTCCAGAAACTCGAACACAAGATAGAGCTTCTGGTCCGCATGCACGATGTCCAACAACCTGCACGAGTACGGGTTTGTATGATCATGCGAGAGCGTGTGCGGCAGACGTACCTGACGATGTTGTCGTCCTTGAGTTCCTTCAACAGACTGATCTCGCGAATGGCGGTGCTCGGGACGCCCTCGTCTTCTGCTTCGAGCCGAATCTTTTTGAGTGCGACGATCTGGTTGGTGGTGACGTCCCTCGCCTTGTACACAACGCCGTACGTTCCTGCGGGTGCGCGGCATCAGCGAGGTGACAGGGAGCGAGAGAGGGAAACACACCTTCGCCTGCAGGGTGTCCGTGCCACACACGAGGGTCATCATTACTGACAGCAGGTCCGCACTGTCGTACGCACCGACTTTTTCGATCTTGGCGTAGCTGGGGGTGATCAATGAGTGAGATCAGCACCGTCTCTGACGACCAGCGGGCTGCATACCGATCCATCTGATGCGAAACTCGGAGGGTGAAAATAAATGACTGAATGGTTGTCGTTAAATACTAATAAGAGCGACCCGAGTACGACTAGTCACTGCCACAGAGTTCCTCCTCCCCCCGAGTCCCACACAATTTGTGTCTCATCTTCTCGTCGTCATAGAAAGCATTCCCAGTTACATACATCGTTTTACCTCCCCCCATACACGTGTCAACCTCATGCTGGCCTTGGCCAGTTTATCTGCTCATCCTCCCGCCGCAGCCGCGTGACATCAATGTACTGCCTTGGCCACGGTTCCTCGCCTATCCAATCTCAGTCTCGGCACACAAGACAGGTCTGTCAATCCCACTCACTTTGATCGATAATGTCAACGTCCAGGTCCTCATCCTCCCTCTCGTTTTCATCTTCTGAGTCCCACCGATCGTCCATCTCTGCCCTGGGATTCTTGGCACGATCCACAGCAAGATCACGCATGAACCGGCTCAACGACGCCTCTTTGACGTCTTGCAGCGATTTCTCGCGGGCAGCACGGGCGCGTGCAAGCTCAGGAAGGTATTCCCTAGATCCAAAGATATATGAATCACACGATCCGTAATGCTCACGACAAACTTGCGGAAATAAATCAGGGGAAAAAACTCACTTCTCGTATGTGTCCCTGGACTCTTCTACGGCATCAAGAAACGCTTGTATTCCGTCGCCTGTCATGCTGGAGACACCCACAGCCTTGACCAACATTACTAATCGTAATCTCGCGTGACCTCCAAAAAATACTCACCTTCAAATGCTTGTAAAATTCGTCCAAGACCAAACTCATGCTATTCATCAGACTGTTCATGTATGTCGGCTCGCCATCCGCATCCCGCGATCCCGAATGCGTCGCCAACGCCGCCTGAAACGCTTCGAAATCCTGCATCCACTCGATCGCAAACGCGTGCGGCTCCACGTCCGTCTTGTTAAACACGAGCACGAACGGCAACTTGGTCTTGTACAATATACTATCCAAAAAAATAAGCCCACATACGATGAACGTGCGTCGAGGATCCGAGAACGACGACGGACCTACACGCATACAACATGTTTGACATAAACGTCGCAGGTGCGGTCGTCCGCGGTGTATCGATAATGTACGCCACGACAGTCGGAAATGACGATGCGACGGCATCGGTAATAATGGCCCCTGATGCGGACCAAGTAAAGATCTCAATCTGACCCGGCGTATCGAGTATGACGTGGCTATCGACCACGTCGTGAGCAGCGCGTCGCGAAAAGATATATAGCGACGACGGACTCGACGGATTCGGCGCGCTTCTCCACCAGCTCCAACACTTGATCAAACTTGGTGGTAAACAGATTCAACGCCGTCAAGATCCCCCCATTGGGACCGAGATTATATCTTTGTCAAAGAACGAGTCAACGGTCGACGTCGTCGGTCAGGTCACCCCCTAAGGAAAAAAGCAGCGACACACACTGCTTCATGACCTGTTTGTAATCCACAGTATCGCGAATGTCGACGTTAGGCTCAAACGGGACGTGCGCCACTGCGGGATCGAGATTGAGGATGTATGGCGGCCGCGAAGGGTTGGCAGTGTGCAGATGGGAATTGAGGCGCTGCACAAAGGTCGACTTGCCCGCACCCGCCATCCCAATCGTGACGATGACAGTAGGTTTTCTTGGTTGGGAACTCGGACAACTCGTCGACGCGCTCATCGCAGTAAAGCGGTGGTGGTTAAGAGACAAGCGTTGCCTGCTTATCCTGATGAGATGCCTACATCAGGGTTAGCATTCCTTATGAGGCAGTTGCAAGCCGGCGGCATTATCACGGCGTAAAAAAAAGTTGTAGCGGGGTATTAGCACCACCCCGAAATAATACTACAGTGGGCAAGTACAGATATACAAGAAAACGATGTCAATGCAATAGTCAAATCATCGGGAAACAGAAGCAGAAAGAGTGGCAGTTTGAGCAGCACCATACCTAGCGCGAATGTCTTTGGTCAGCGAACGTAACATGGCAGGTGTGACGATCGTGGGTTGGGCGGACTCTGATGGGACAGATGTCGCAATGCTGAGTGGAGGTGACGTTGGACTACTACGCGACGTCATCTCCTCGTCCGTGGGAGATCCGTCGAATACCCGTTGCTTCTTCGACTTTGGGGTAGACGCTCTGGAAAGACACCATCAACAATGCGCTCTCGATGAGATGGAGGAACGCACCTGCTCGAGCCCGCCTCGGTAAAGGATGCGGACGCAAGTCGTTTCGAAGGTTTGGGCTTGGGGATATGACAGCCTTTCATCTCCTCGACCGCTACCTTCAGCCTCTCGACCTCTCTCGACATGTCGTCCAGCCGTGATCGAGAGACAAACTGTGAGACCTCTGGATCGGCCTCTACGACGTGTACCGCTACAGAGCGTGCAAGCCCATATAATTGAGATAGAAAGGTCATCGTTGGGAAGTCTAGAGGCGATGAGCGTTTCGTTCTGGCCAATCGGATGGACGCTCACCTCGACCAAGGCTGTGATGCGCTCGAATGTCTGCCATCACAGAGGCAGTGAATTCCGTCTTCGGAAGAGCCTGCAGCCAGTCAAGGACCACATCGAACATCATGCTACAACATGCTCAGCATGCCTGTAGGCGCAGAATCCACGATGACCTACTCAGAGTCCATGCCCTTGGCCGATTGCAACTGGGCAAACTCGCTCGGGACACCATCGTCCCGTAGTAGACCGGCCACAGAATCGATTATTTGAGTCAAAAGACGTATGCAACCTTCCACCGATTTTGCGTAGAGGTCCCAGTTAACTGCGCCCGATCAACAACGACCTCCGACCATGCATGGAACACGCTCACACTCGCCATAAACATTACAGTCACTAAGCCACCGCGTCGTCATCTCCTCCCACTGATGTTCCCAAGTCTTGAAAAGATCTGCAACTGTGTGATTAGCTGGTTCATCGACTCGGTAGCCTTGATTCACCATTCGGAGAAACACGTTTCACCAGTCGGCCTTCAAGATCAAATGGCACAGCGTGCAACAGCTCTTCCAACTTGGATTCCATATCTAGAGCAGCCGTAGAGATCGAGAGTTCGTGCATCGACGTCAACATGCCCCCCTCCACCATCGATTCAACCTAGAAACCAGTCAAACAAGGAAAGGCCGGAATCGTGGACCGACCAACCATGTCATCAAAGTCCTTGGACGACTCCAGATCTCGTTCAGACCATGCAACACATAGTAACGAGGGCACATAATGTCGGTCAGCCGGAAACGCCTCGATGATTTCGCGTAGACGAGTGCAGTCTTCCAAAACACGATATTTTCTGTAACCTCCACTTAGAATGTGAGCAGCCAAGAACGGGATCTACCCTACCTTCCCAAGAGATCCGGGACACCCGTCAACGGGGTACGCTCGAATATGACAACACCAGGGTAAGAACGCATCAACTCGACATGATCCTTCGCGATCGGTATATGAAACACGTTTTCGTTTTTCCACTCTCCCGAATCCGGGACGTTAAACTTTTGCTCCAGCCAAATGGCCGTTCCATCGTTCTCCTGATTGAGCGACAACCATGCAGACCAATCATCAGGCAACGATCTGCCCATCGATTCCAAAACGTCTTTGAGCACATTCAAAAACGACCCACGCGCCCATCGACGCGCGTGTTCCTCGTGATTCTGTCACAACGCTGAGTCAATAGTGGACGGTAGCTCAGTTCAGTATGTCACCTTCTCAAACCGCTTCGCGAGTTCTTCGTCGTCGGCCGGGGGTCGGTATTCCCCAGA
Source organism: Xanthoconium stramineum (assembly GCA_038090315.1). NCBI lineage: Eukaryota > Fungi > Basidiomycota > Agaricomycetes > Boletales > Boletaceae > Xanthoconium > Xanthoconium stramineum. Next base: position 31,809 of record JBBPMO010000134.1, on the reverse strand, counting down.
TAAACGCTCGCGCAAACGCTTCTTCAACGGCGCGCGGGTCTCGAATGGCGTTCTTCCATTCGCGCGACTATTTGACACGGGAGCGGGAGGACCACCGAGACTGCGCGAAAGACGCACTGCTTGCGCTTTTTCCTTGTACCGCGTGCTTCGTCGGCAGGCTTCGATCCACCTGGCTTGATCATTCACTCGCTCTCGCCACTTAGAGAACGTTTCCTTCACCAACCATCCCCGGCGCGCAAAGTGGACCGCCGTCGCTTTCATGATATCAAGGCTGGGTTTCTCCACGGTTGGCGGCGGGCCGGTAGCGAGAGACGTATTCAGCTTCTCGCCTGAGGGTCCGGCCTCTGCTTCAATCTCCGCAGCAGTGATAACCGTTTTAAGAGGGGACTGAATGGACTCTTTGCGGAAGAGGGCCGGCATCGACAACTTTGAGACAGGCGAGTGAAGAACAAGGGGACTCAGTATTTCAGTCGGAACAGCCGAGAGAGTGGACGTTTGTAAATTCTTCAAACTAGACTTTCGAGACTGAGCGAGGGATGAAGGGATGAACACGGTTGCAGTGGGCGTCGGGGGCAACGAGATGGGCTGACGTCGATTGAGAGGTGGGGGTTGCGAAGGCGGCGTCTGGTCCATCCCACTTTCCAGAGAGGTTTGGCCAATTGAGGGAGGGGAGGATACCAAGGATACAGCCGTATTGGAGAAGGGTTGCTCTTGAGTTGGTTGTTGGGGTATGGAACCAAACAACAGTCTCGGAACGGGGCCGGGGACATTGGGTTGGCGGTTCTCAGTGAAGGGACGCCTACTATCTGGCGGTGTAATATTGAATGCAGACACCGGAGACGTAGCAAATCCGTTGGCACCGGTAGACGTGGGGAGGGTTGGTTTGGGGGTAAAAGTTGGTGCCAAAGGGTTGAGTGGTTTCGAAGGAGATGTTTCTGGGCCAACCGGCGCGCCAAAAGGAAATCCGTCGATCTGGGGAGTTTTCTGGGTAAACAATGCAGGTGCTTGTGATGGTCGCTCGACTTGAGACGTAAACGTCGTCACTTGGGCCCCGGCTGGCGTCTGGACGAAGGGCGAAAAGGACGGAACAGACGCAGACGTTGAGAAACCAACGGTCGTACTCGAAGCTTCTAACGCGCGCGTTTTAATGAGGCGTAAATCGTTGTCGATGATATGAACGTACCCGTAACTGTTTGTGGGAGCGAACTGGGCGTACTATCCTCGATCGGTCCACAGACAGATATTGTGGGAGTGGCGGAGGCCACATTCGCAAAAGCACTTTGTGTGCTAAAGGAGGTCATCCCAAACGCGTTTGGGATTGTCTTTAGATTGGAGAAAGCAGACTGCGCTGGTTGTGCAGGAGGCTGCGAGGGTAGTTCGGCAGTACTAGGCCTGAAAAAGGCAGACTCTGTCGGTTTGGGCCCAAAGGTATCAGTTAGCCACTGAGTCCCACTCGGCTGTAGAGGTTTGAGAGTTTCGTGGGGGATGTGAGTAGGAGGTTCAGCTTGATCTTCGGTTTCGTCCACTACGGAGATGTCGATATCTGTGTCCTGCTCTTGCGAACTCATTCCAATGTAGCCGTCAATGATATCGGAGAAGGAAAGATCGTCTCGTATCGATTCGATGTCCTCGATCGCGTTCTTGCCGAAGTGTCGTTCAAGGATGCATGCAACGAGATAAGTCATAACGACATTGCCTTCACGGCGGAGGACGCCAGCCAGCTCGGCGAATATCTGCATTGCCTCGGCGTCGACAACAAGAGGGGAGGTTTTGGTGATAGGTGCACTCTTGGTCTGAACGCGAGCACGGAACCTTGTGGTCAGCTCAAATACGGGATGATTGAGCAGGGTTTGTGGTATATCATCATGACGCTCTTTTTGGTCGCGAATGTGGATGAGGCGATGGTAAACGCGCATTTCTAACTCGGTCGGTGACTGATAGTGGCCACGTTGATCCAGATAGAACTCTTTCAAGCTTTGTAGAGCTGCGCGGGCATTCGTTATATATGTCATTAGTTGGGCTGAGAAGCGCTTACTATTCATGAGCTGCTGTTCCTCCATAGTAATGGAAAACGTTGTGCGGTCCCGTTCAATGTGGAGGGCCAGGATATGGAACCGAGCGCATCGGTCGTGACATTCGATTGCCAAGGGACCCGTCTCATGCTGCATGGTGAAGTCGTTTCGTACAGCTCTCGAGCGGTCTCGGATGAAGTTGAATGTTTCCGAAAATCCGCCCTGTGATAATAGTTCGTGAAAGAGGTAGTCAAGAGTGCGCTGAGTGAACGTCGTCAGCGATAATGGAATGAGTAGCTCCAAGTGGAAAACGTACCTTGAGGACATGTGGAGGCCGGAGGTCTGATGGCAACGTCTTGTCCCCAGCCGCGCGTTCATACGCCTTGACGGCTCGTTTGTGGTCTACCCTCTTGGTACCAGGGATCTTCGAAAAAAATGAGCGCAAAAACCTGGAGTTATTCGAGTTGGAAAGCCATGGACCCATACCATTTCCCATTCGAATAGGTTGTTCTCGCGTTCACGTCGATATCGTTCAAAGCGAGGACACATATCCATGCAAGTACCGACCATGGTAATCGCATCCTCCAGACGTTTGGGCTTGAGCGGATCGTCCATCTTGCCTTCAGCAATAGCTTTTTTGCGCTCGAGTTCACGGGTCTTGACCAGCTAGAAAGTGAGAGCATGGAGAGCGTAACGATCGAAAAACATGTTTGCGACGCACCTCTTGCCAAAATGTTTCACGTTCCTCTGGTGTCTCCGATTCGTTAGAATCCAGCTCGTCGACTTGATGCTCCTCCTCCATTTCACTGTGTTCACCCTCGCTTCCTGCAGCACCTCCATCAAGAGCGCCGTTTCGACGAAAGGTGACCGAGGTGTTGCCAAACTTGCCACGACCACCGCGAGTTCTTCCTCTACCACTACCTCTGTGCCCGCCTCTCTCCCAGCATTCGGTGTCGCTTCCAGGGTGAGAGTTGGTTGCGCCGCTTCGTCCGGTGACACCGTCCGCGACCCATCGTTTGTTGGAATGATGAGCGCGCCTTGCTGAGCTACCGCCTTCGATGTGTCCGTTGGTGCGGGATGCTCTGTAGGTGCGTTGTTGGGGTCCTGGCTCCATTGTCGCCATGGACGGCGTCGACGTCGTGCCACGCGCGGACAGCAAAGTAGTATATGTCTGAGGCCTACTTAGGTACAAACAGTGGCAAATACTGTCTTATTGGCACCACCAACTTGATTCTGGTTTAAACTCTGTCTGGAAAGACTGGACGAGTCTCTGCCTAAGTAAACACTCTTTCCATTGAACCTACACCAGACAACCCTCGGATCCAAGTCGACCATGCCTCGAAAGGCGGATATTATCCAGCCTGAGGTGACGCCACGAGCCTCCCATGATGCAGCTGAGTCACTGACGCATACAAATAGTGCTTGGATAGTCTGTCCTTCAAATTCTTCCTTGACGTCAGCGAAGCCGCTCGCAGAACACTTGAAAGGAATTCCACCACCTCAAGACGTTCAGCTACACCACCCTCAAATGCTGCCGCGACCAACTTGCAGTCAACCCTACAATTAGGTGCGGAAAGTGACCTTGTCCCCACTGGCACGAAGTGAGCAGTGTCTCGTGTCCACTTTCCCGCCCTCTAAAATGTTGTTGCTTGCAGAGTAGACGACACGAATCCACAGGTAGCAAGAGGTATCAAGAACGCCCAAATTTGCGAGGTATGACAGATGTTCGAATCTTTCTTTCTTGACTCAGTACCCGACGACTAAGGACTCAGATGCCCCCTTCAAGATCCGTCTCGAGAGCATTCTTCCTATTAGTACCAAGCGTAAGAACGACTTCCATCATACACATTACACTAACCTTGTACCCAGTCAATGCGGTCCCCTCCGACGATCTCAAAGGGCGAACAACAAACGTGTCCTACGCGACAAATGAGAAGTCTGGCCTGAAAGGGAAGTTCCTTGGGGACGACAAACCTCTGACGCGTCAGCCAGACATGTTGAAGACATTCTACGAACTTGCAAAGAAGGAACCGCATGTCCTAAACCATGTTTTGGAGATGATGTCCTCTCAAGTGTTTTCGGACTCTGTTGGTGCGATACTCTTCGAACGTCTCTTTGAAAAACCAGACGCGCAAGAGCGTGCCCCAGAGGTGGCGTCCTCTTTGGACTCTGCAACAGCGATGATGCGCCACCTTGCCAACCCGCCAAAAGGAGGAGTTCGGGTACTCCCCCGAGCCGTCTTCCACGACCCATTAATGCCAGCCACGGATCTGACCGGTGACGAGTTCTTGAAGTGTTGGCTGGATACTCTGCAGAGTGACTGCCCTTCCATGCTCTGATCGAACTTGGGCTGACTGCCATTCAAGGTCATTTCAAAGGGTGGTGCGACGGTATTCAACATGGTGACATCGTTCCCTCCAATCTGATGTACAAAGGCGAGGGGAGAAACGTTGTCGGTGTACTGGTCGACTTTAACTACTAGGCAACGAACGAAGAAGGTATCACGCAGAACATGGACGCCAGCACAGACCCATTCATGGTGCTGGAAGGACCATGTTTGTGGGCACGACACGTCATTCACTAGAGATCAATGTAGATAACACCCACACGTGATCAGAGAAGCTTCCGAACGTGTATGGCAAAACAGATATCGTCTGCAGCTGGCCAGGTCCACACTGGTATGTATTCCTACCGTACCCGAATCGAAGGTGCAGATAATCTTATCTTTACCCGTTCTCTACCCAGCCTCGGAACTTTCGACCTTGAGGGTCTACTCCCAATGCATCCAAACATCCTGAACCCCTTGACTTCACCATCTACCCCACAATCAGGTGCGGAAAAGCAAAGGCCTCGTCCCCGTTGGTACGAAGTCTCGAGTCGTTGCGAACATGCTCGGGACGCGTCTCGAACATAACTGTTGTTGCGCGCAGAGAACAGATCGAAAAGGATATCGAAGACGCCCAGATTCACAAGATGGAAAGGATGTTCGAATTTCTCTTACAGTGCATGATGGGGACCCAGATGCGTCCCGAGCGTGTTCGCAATGACTCGGACACAAATGGTAAGCGTGATTTCGCTTGCAGCAATCCCACTAAACACATCGTCAGATAATGGAAACGGACTCAAAGGGCGAGCAACAGACGTGTCTGTCGAGCTCACGTCGAGAGGAATCACAATTTTCGAGCTCGTCGATCCAGACGGCGCTCGCACGTGCGAACTGGAACCTGGCTCGGAGATGTTGAAGAAACTCTGCGAGCACGTGGTCAACTTAAAGGGACCGTCGACGGACGTTTGAAACTACGTTGTAGGGATGGCGTTTTTGCACCTCCTTTCCGGCCATTCTACGGCGACCAACCAGCGGAAAGAAGGCGTTCGTGTCCTCTCCCGGGCTGTCATCCCCGACCCGTCGATTTCGATCACGGATCTGAACTGTTACTGGTTCTTGGAGTGCTATTCCGATACAGTGGAGAGTGAGTGTTGCTTTCATATTTCATTGAACTTGAGGCTGACTGCTGTCCATCGAGGGTCATTTCGGGGGTTGCCAGGGCAGTATTCCCCATGGCGACACCAACCTCTCCAGTCTGGTGTACAAGGGCGAGGGGAAGGAGGTTGTCGGGTGTCCTGACTTGGACCGACTTCAACTACTAGGTGACGAACGAGCGGTCCCTAATCTAGCACTGGGAAGAGGGCTGGAAAACATAACGCGCTCCATATCAGGGATGGACGTCCATGTGTTTTTATTATCACGCTGTACAATTATCCTTACAAAGTTGTCTCCAAATCAGCACTACTACGTGCAAGATGTATATGTACCATAGAAACTAGGAAAAACCCTTAGAAATAATTAAATAAACGCAGGACGATAACAGCGAAAAGACTACAGCACAGTACCCTTGTCCTCGGCATCGCACAAACTCACGTTGGCGGTAACAGCAAAGGCATCTTCCGTCTAAACCATACCCCGCACAGTTCTACGTCCGCCTCTGTCGTCGAGCAGGAAAAGTCGAATTGGATATCGGACAGAGACGGGCAGTATTTCGTCCAAGTCTTGGCGTAGTTTTTCTCGATGGCGCACACAACAAATTCTTTTCGGATCCCGGCGCCGGGAGGAGAGGCGTCGTACTCGGATGACGATGCCGTGCGGGGAGGTGAGGGAGGGCATGGTGGGCGAAGGAGGGACGATCTGTTGGGCACGGGGATGGGTGCTTGGATGGAGCGAAACGGGGAGGTCAACTTGAGTGTCTCCAACCCGCGAAAACGTGATATGATAGAGGTGACAATCCCGTAAAGCGTCTACACGGAACAAGGTCAGCAAAGATGCGAGAATGAAAGAGGACCGTGCAACATACCTGGGCAGCGTCGTCGTCCGTCCACGACACTTCCACTTCGAGGGATTTCATCGCGGCTGCCTTGTCCTCCCCCGTCAACATGCTGCCCGTAACGCCAAGAAACTTTTCGACGGTCCTCTTATCGACCTCAGGCGCGAAGATGATATGCATGTCACGAACGCCGCCGAGAGAGCGGATCACGGTGCTCGGGCGTAAACCCGTATAGAGGGTCGCGTGAACATCCAGCGTGAGGTACTCGATCGGGTTGTGCATTGCAGCGCATAGCGTGGAGACCGCCTCTGTGGATGCACGAAGCGATTTGAGATTGGGGAGTATGGTGCTTAAGGGGCCGTGACCGTCCGTCTGCGACGGATCGGCAACGGAAGCCCATTCGTCGACGAACGAGGGGTCGGCATTGGTGCATTCGACGAGGTGAGGGAAGGAGAGCGACTCGAGAGATGGTTGGGTAGCAAGCCAACTACGCATGGCTACGAGCTCCGACTGTGAGATCTTCTCATCAAGCACCGCCAAATGCGTCAGCGAAAATGTAAGCGATGGCGTAAGAGAGAGTATGGACGCGAAAGAGGCGAGTGTGAGAGACTTGAGGTTGTGCATATTCTGGAGCGCTCGATGGATATCGTCTAGAGGAATGCAAGGGATGAAACCATCCGACGGAGCAAGTTCCGAGGATGGCCAAGCGTGGCAGTAAAAAGAGACGACGAGCGCTGCAAGGTCTTTCCTATGTGCTAAAACATGATAGAGCTTCTCCAGCGAAGCCTTTGAGATCGTCTGGACGTCCAGCGAGTGGTACAGCGTATATCTAGCAGCGACACAGAACCCGCGAGACACGCACGCTACGGCGGCAAGATCGTCTCGCGGCAGAAATTCAAGGACGACCCGAAAAATGGAATCAGGGAACGCAAAATTGGATGGCGTGCGGCGTTTACGCGGAGGCTCGCGCGATGGATACGTCACTCGCTCTGGCGAATGAAATGCACCACTGTGACCTAATAAATTTGGCAAACTAGCGGTGAACCCTAAATTCGGCACCGCGCCTGCGAGTGCGTCCTCCTGGGTCACCTTCTCGAAGCTGTCGATGTCGGGGATAGAGTCCCGGGATTCGAGAAGGCTGGCGCGCCTTCCCAGACCGCTGGGACGTCGAATTTCAAGGGAGGATGGCGGGCTGGAATCGCTGGAAACCCGGGGGAACGCGGACCAAGGATAGGAGCATCTGTGTTCGATCCCTGGCGGGCTCGCACTGGCCTGCGAGAGCGGAGTCTTGTTCGTGTTCCGTCGACGGACAGTGAAGAGCGTCGAGACACGCCTGAAGAGGCTGGCTTCGGATCGCGCCCGACTGCGTGGGTTCTGGGGGAGATTAAACGGCCTTTGCGGATAACCTCTGTCCCTGAGTGGGGGTATGGGGATCAAAGGATCGACTGAGCGACGAGAAAGGAACGGCATTCGCAAAGTGAGCGTCGAGTTCTGCTGCGTGCGGTGAGTGGATAAGTTACATAGAAGAAGGGGGAGAAAGGCTTGCGAGAATGTAAACTTACTCAACTATTTAAGACTTTGCAGGTGCCCTCATCGCCAATATCGCGTACGCGGTGTGTAGTCAGGGTAGTCAATCGAAGAGACGGCGGCTGGGAATGTTCCCAGAACTTCCAGGTCAGGGATGCCTTCCAGGGTCCTTCCGTGTCGAGTCCTCCCGACCCCCGTCCCAACCCGAGTGCACTGAGTCCAAAAACATGATAGCGGGCTGTAAAAAAGCGGTGGTGTGAGCAAAGCCTTTGACAGTTTGGACTGGCAGTGATCAACTCAAAAATGAGGCGGAGTATGGGTTGGCATGTCTACTAATGAAAACTTTATGTAAACCGAAATTTTCTACAGCAGCGTCACGTAGAGGTGTTTCCGGGTCAGTACCGCCTTTGCTTCCGGGATCAAGACGATCGTTTGCGTGTCGTCGATGATCATTGCGGGGCCAATCACTTCATCCCCAACCTTTAGCTGCTCCAGCAAAAACACGGGTGTATCAGGTATCCGTCCGATCTTGTCAAAATAGACGCTGGTCGTCGACGCCGCTTGTGTTTGCTGCACCGGAGTCCTCAATAGCCGCTCGACCTCGGAATAGACGGATTCCCCTAGAGAATCAAATGTTTTTCCGATACCGCGTACCTGTCCCGAACGCCGACGATGAGCGAGGCACCACCGAGAGATATAATCCATAGATTTACCTTGACGTCATCGACAATGATTGTCTTGGTCTCCAGCAGGAACCCGAACTCCGACCTGTAGACTCTATTGAACGCTGCCTCAAAGTCTTCTTCTCCATCCACATCGTTTGCGTTGGGCAATACCATCAGCGCGGTGTCCGTCCCTTCGAAACGCATGTTTAACATCCGCTCAATTATCACCCGATCGCCTTCAAAACCCTGACGTGCCAGTTCTTCGCGGACGTCGCTTGTCAATTTATCCAGGCGACCAAGGAGGGAAGCGCGCGTAGAATTTGAATAGAACGTTGAAGATGGCTCTTGCAGCTCAAACGCACTGGTGGATGGCGCGTCAGTCAGAGCGCACGAACCGAACGTCTGCCTGTATTCTCACCGATCAGCTAACGCAAGGCCGTAGGCGGATAGAATGGAGCTGTAACGGTGAATCAAGATTGTTTTGATTCCCAAGAGACCTGCGATCTCGCAAGCATGTTGGCCACCTGCACCGCCAAAACTAGCTAGTCTACAGAGGGTGAGCAGGCATGGTCGTCAGCTCTAGACGAGGTACTTACACGTGCTTTCCGGTAGAGTACCCTCGAGCCTCCGTCAACGCGCGAATCGGGCGACACATCGTCTCGTTCGCCACTTTGATGAACCTGTGGCACCCGTCAGGCCCCCTCATGTTCGCTGTACTCGAGTTCTAGCACCCACCCATAAACGATCTCATCCAGCTCGAAGGGCCGCTCCTGCGTCTCATTGATCTTTCTGGCCAACTCCTCAAAGGCCGTTTGGGCTGCGATGACGTCTAACGGTTCGTTCTCCAATTTGCCAAATATCTTTGGAAAGTAATCCGGAATCAAGCGTCCAAGCAGGAGGTTCGCATCCGTCACCGCCAAGGGACCTCCCTTTCTGCATCAAATGATATCACACACCCTCTCTATCATTAGGTCACCGACACTCACCTATAACACGCTGGACCCGGCTCCGCTCCAGCGCTATCCGGCCCTGCCAGGAACAGTCCGTTGCGGAAGGCAAGGCACGACCCTCCTCCTGCAGCAACGGTGTTGATATCAAGCTGCGGCGACTGAATAGTCACCCCCGCCGTCGTAGTCTCGTACACGACTTCATACCGACCGTCGAAACGCGACACGTCCGTCGAGGTCCCTCCCACATCGATCCTACAGCGCCCAGTCACGACAACGAACCAATCACATCTAAGCAAACGTAAAACGTACCCGATGATCGGGTGCCTCCTCTTGTCGTCCCAACTCGTCAAGGCATAGCCCACCACACCACCAGCAGGTCCGCTCAAGATACTCTTGAGTCCAGAGAAGTTGTTCAAATCCAACAGACCCCCATCGCTCCCCATAAACTCGACCCTCGGACTCTTGACCCGCCCATCCTTGAGCTGCGCATCGAACCCCTTGAAGAACCCATCCAGGTACGCGCGCAAGATGGGCGTGAGGTACGCATCCGCGGTCGACGAAATCCCTCGCGGGACGACCTTGATCATCGGGAGGAGCTGCGACGATTCTGAGACTTGGGTGAACCCGATCTCGCGTGCCAGCTTTCCGATCTGGATCTCGTGATCCGGGAACGTGTACGAGTGTACGAGGACGATAGCGAGCGAGCGGTACCCCACACCGTACAACCGCTCCAGATCCTTTCGTATGACCCCTAAATCTGTCCGCGCGTACGTGCAGGGAGAAAAGGGATGTCGTCAGTCGAGGGTGCACCCGGCAAAGAAACACCCTGGACGAACCTGGTCGTTTCAATATCCTCACGGCCTCCCCCGATATCCCTCTCACAATCTCCCCCGGACCCTCGGCATCCCCCCCATCCCATCCAGGCCCCCTATACCCCCTCCTCACATCCCCGTTCTCGCCCCACTGCACCGCATGCGCCTCCGCCTCCGGATCCGACGTATACCCCACGAGCGTCACCCGCTCGTCTACCTCGACGACCTCGGCATACAGTGGTGCCGCGCGCCGGATGTTGAGATCAAAGATCCGCGGACGGGATTGGTTGCCTATGAGTAGGAGGTCTTGGAAGCCCTTTGTGATGAGGAGGGCGTGGCGGTGGCCTTTGCGCTCGAGGAGGGCGTTGGTGGCGACGGTCGTAGATAGGCGGATGTAGTCTACGTTTAGTGATTGGCGTGGGTGATGGCGCAATGACTCGGACGTGCAGAGGAGGGACGCACCGATCTTGCTTGTGTCGAGCACTGTGCCACGCTCGATCTTGTCCCCCGTGACGATTTCCAACACCCTCCGGATCCCCTCTGTCGGCGCATCTTCATAGTTGTTCGGATCTTGGGATACTGGCGTTCGTCGGCAGCACGTCAGCCCCTTAGACGAGGTGCAACCCGGCGCTGCACTCACACAGTTTGACCACGAGCTCTTTGCGCTCGCCAGGACGTTCCGGGTCAGGATACGATCTACATCAAAGCGTCGACACCGTGGCCCCAAAACATCGAATAATGACCGCTCAACTCACGCATGCACATCACAGAACGTACCCCCCCGGTCCGCACATATTCTGATAGATCGATCTGGAACGACCATCGCGAGATTATAGATTGTCCACCGGGAAGGAGAACCCTGGTTGAAGGAATCAGCGCTGTCCCTCGTGACGTCCTCTTAGTTAAGAGGCCTTAACTCTTTCCCAGCGACAAAACTCTCATTTAGAACCAATATTTATGTAGATATCCAAAAAGAACAACGGTATGCACTGCACTAGTAGGGTCGTAGACTTGATGGGAGGTTCAAGGCAAAAAAAAAGATGTGGTAGACGAGTCAAACAGAGGAGAGGACAACATAGCTACTAGGAAATATTATCAGCGAGAGGGCAAGTTACTTCCAAGGCTGGGCGTCATTAGATGGAAAGAAGGAAAGAGAGAAAGGGAAAGGCCGTTTTCAAAGCTAGCAATTCGAAAATGCGTCTCGTATAGAATAATAGAAGAGAAGAGAAGGGCAGGAATCGTCGACTTGTCCATCCTCGCGACAACCACAAGAAAGAAAGGTAAAAGTGGATCAAGGTATCGGTGGTGGCCACGAGCATACGGGAATTTTTTTCGAAAATCCAACATACTTTACACAAGGAAAGTGAGAGCTCACTCTCCTTCCTCTTCTTCCTCCTCCAAGACATTGTGAAGAGGAGCACCATGGATGTACCGACCTGGACTGTTGCGACCAGAGTCTGAGAACAACAGATCTGAATCAGGCAATGATAAGTAATCTGCTTCAGGTTCAGGTTCCGCCTCTCCATTTCCCGTAGGATCGGATACAGTAACGTAATCTGGAGATGGAACTCTGACTGGGGGAGTGGGAGGAAGTTCTGCGTTTTTGGAAGGGAGCGATGCTGACCAGACTGGGAGTTTGGATGGGATAGTGGTGGTGAGGCTCTGCCTCTCTCGTTCGCGATACATTTCAATGAGTGACGCAGTCTTACTCTGCGATGTGGGCTTGGGAATATCGTTGTTGGTCTGGGTGAGTTGTGGCAATGTCATAGATTCAGCTCGGGAGTGCGAGCTCTCCTTTTCTTCTCTGCTCCTTTCGTGGTCGATGAAGTCGGGAACGTCTATCTCTCGGGTGGGCGAAGATGTCGCGGAGGGACCATAGTCACTGCCCTCTGTCTCAAACGACGGCCTCACTGGATCCGGCGCCGGAATGAAAACAGAGTTTTCAGGCGTGCCATATACCAGGTGATCTGGTACATCATCACCATCAGAGTCGTTTGCGTTAACCTGCGGTCGTACCGGTAGAGGCTTCCCCCCTCCAGGACGTCGCTCGGGGTGCAGATCAAAGTATCCGACTCGCTTGGCTTTGGGATACGACATCATCGAGTCGATGTCAACGTCTTGCTCCTTTGGCTCTTCCTGGAGGACCGCAGATGGTGGGATGGGCTCCGTTGCCGGTTGACGTGGTAGTACTTGTATTTCGTCGTCGTCAGAAAGTGGAGAACGTGCGCGAACACCAGCGAGGACCAACGCGATTTCTTGGCTGGCCAGCTCGGGATCCGAGCGCCCGCCTTTCAGGCCCTTGACTCCGGGCCTACGTTCTGCCTCCTGCGACCCCATCTTGCGGTTATGGGCAGCGACAAGGATATCCACCCAGGCATCATCCCTCGACATCCGCCGCTCACGCTTTTCGGCGGGTGTGAGGGCCTTTGCGCTGGCGCTCTCGTTGAATTCATCATCACTATAACTCGCTAAGCGCGTCTCAAAATCCACGGTCGAGTACTCAGCTGGCACTAGCGTTGAGCGCCGTACTACAGAAGGACTGGGCACTGGAATCCGAAACCGCCGCTTGGTACTTGCAGGGGTAAGCGGAGTGTCTGAGGGCACGCGCTGCAACTGTCTTGCCGGGGAGACACGACCAGAGCCTGCAGTACCTGGTCGCGAGTCACCGTCCCCCTGCGCCATCGGGGAAACTGTGATCGTGGGAGCAGGTTTTGACAACGAGAGGATCTTGCTGCCATTGGACCTCAGCATCCCCTCAAATTCCACCTCGCGAAAGGTTGGACTTTTGGGAACGTGTCCTATAACGTAAGGCCGACCATTCAGCGTCGCAGCAGGTTTCCACGGCCTCGATTTGCTGGACGGCGAGAACAGAAAGGGCAACCGACGTTTACCCCCAGAGTCTTTCGCGAGTTGTTGTCTATACTCCAATGGCACGAACTCTTCAAACAGGAAGACGGTGGTTGCCGTACGGGGGTCACCTCCCGGAGCTGAATTCTTGTTGAGCGGTAGGGATTTGAACTCGATCTGTGTGAGGGTCAGCAAGAGACTTGATGTAAGATAATCGCACAAAAAGTTTACCAGAGCCCAGTTACACTCTCTGTCAGTCTCCTCGCCGCGCTCAATGTCCATCCACCCACCGCCATACACCAAGTCACAAAAGACATCCATGAAGGCGTCCTCGACTATTTCTTCGGATCCCATGACGGGCTCGGTGTCCCAACCAAACGGAGGAAGGGAACGTTGGGTTTTCTTCAGCTTCTTGGCGATACTCTCGCTCTTCGTTGGCCACGCAGATATAGAATGGACAACAGGCGTACTGAACTGAAGTGTGGCGCTGAGGCGCGCATCTGTGCGGTTGAAGCCAATCGCAGAAAAGTCGTTCCAGTTCATTGTCGCACGTTTGGCTGAGCAAGGCTGCCAAGCAAGTTAGCTCATGCCATATTTGCCGCGCTAGCGAACCTACCATCTTTTCGCTCTCCGTGAGGTCAAACTGAAGCTTCTTCTCGTCGGCCGTCGTCGTCGTTCCGAAACCCATTGCCTCGAATTCGCCCCACTTTAGTTCAGTGAGGTTCCTGAAGCGGTCTTCGCCTTCCCTGATACCCAGACCGAGTTTGTCCTTCTCATCCCCCGAAGCCGACATCGCTGATGAAGTACTCGAGGTAGCAGATGACGCTCCTGGTGCAGGACCAGTGTAAGGGTGGAAGTTCGTGGGCATATCCATTCTCTTCTTGTATCCTTCTGAGTAACGCGGCTGTAGCTTGAGCGCGGAGGGAGCAACACGCTCCCACTCCTTCGAGCCAGTCAAACCACGACCGGGATCTTGACTGAGTCGAGCGGTGGTCGCCCAGCTCGAAGCCGTCTTGACCAAATCAGGCGAATACATGCGGACGTTGCGACGGACACTGACAACGCGCAGCGTCCGAGACCCGCGGCGTGCTTGCGGCTTGTCTTGTTTGTCCTTGAAACGTAGAGTGGGTAGCATGGCGGGATATCCTCTGATCCAATCTTTGAGACGAGTGGGGACTCCGAGGGTGGTTGCACTGCCAAAGGTGATGCTTGTGTTGATTTCAGAACGGATACCTGGTGCCTTGGGTGCGTCCTGCCATCGGATGAATGCCAGCATGATATGTTCCATGGCGTTCACGGCGCGGAGGTAATGAATGTAGGTATGGTGGAAGGAGAGACAGGCTGGACCCAAGCCAAAAAGCAGGGGTCCAAAGAGTGGGGAAAGTGTTGGCGGGGTGTGACCAGAAGACGAGCTGTGCGCGGTGAAACGGATGAGGAGGCTGAGCAGGGTCCATAGGATCGTCCTCAGAACCGGAGGTAGCGGCGGTAAGAAGGTCGAAAAGTGTGTTGGAGGGTAGTTGAGCGCTAGAGAGGAACCGAGAAAGATAATTAATTAGTGGCCGATGCCTCATGTCCGTGAAAAGGTCGAGGGAGAATGGAATCATGCATACCAGCTTCTGAGTCACGAAACTGGACATAATGATCCCAAGAAATAAGGCCGCGGACTGCCTGTTCGCCGACTACTCTTACGACGCGTGCAAGACCCCAACGGAAGCACATGCCGAGTTCATGCGGGCCAGCGAAGCGAGCTTCTTCGCGCCAGCGGTGTTCTGCCTCTTTAGAAGAGGGGTTGGCGCACGTTTCCAAAAAGGCCCGGATGAGGCGTTTGATCGCGGACGAAGAGATATCCAGAGCAAGAGTGGAAAAAATGAAGGGCGTTGTGAGGCAGCGAGTGCCCAGTTCGACGGCGACGACGTCGATGAGGCGCGCCACGTCGTCAAGACCAAGGATGACATGGCGTTCGTAGGAGAGGTAGCCATAATCGTGCTCCAAGGTCTTTTCCTCGCCTGATTCGTCACGGGGTCGGTCAAGATTGAGGGGAAGGAAGCTGCCGTCTGGTATCTGGGCAACGAGGTCGCTTAAATCGTGGTCTTGCCTGGGGGAGCTGAGGGTGCGCGACCTGAGCTTTGCGTCTTGTCCGCCCCTCTTCTTGTCCTTTCCTGCATCCTTTTTCGCAGGCGTTGAGAATGGTGAGTCTCCGCTGTTCACGCGGCCGAACTCATCATAGGCGGGCTGTGCGGTGGCGACGAGGGCGTTGGCGGCTGGTTTCTTGCCTGGCGTTGAGGTTGTCCTTGAGCGCGAGAATAAGCTGGGCATGGAGAAGAAAAAAGGAGAGAAAAAAGGAGTCGCGGGTCTGCCCGGTGCGACGAGCTTTGAAACAGGATGAAAGATGCGGAGCAACTTCGACAGGCGATTTCTCAGGACTTCAGCCACAAACAAAATTTCATTCGACAAACTAACGACCACTACTACGAGAATAATAAGGATCATGAGACAGATCAATATTCGTCCACTCCCTCTCGTTCACCGGCGTATGCGAGCTCTGCCAGCCCTCACCCGGCACCGCAAACGAATATGGCTGCACCGGGGCTTGTTGAATTGGAATCTCAGGCACGGTAGGTGCGTAGCTCATTACCACCGAGGGAGGCTTCCGAGGAGATAGGCAGGTATAGATGCTGGCGAGGAAGAACAGCACCAGCGCTGCTACAAGAACATCGTCAACGCCATCTTCGGTGCCTACATCAACTGTACACACCCACACCGCCCATCGCAGCGATGGCGACTCCCCTATGAAAGTCGGCCAAGGAGCAGAAATCGATATCTGTTCCAGCACTGCAACCAGTGTTTATTTTTGAAGTACATGGTATTCGACCTACTTACAACGAGAAGTTGCAATGAAGGTCCGCATGAGCGACGGGTAAAAAACAGAGAAGTATCAATGCTGAAAGAGTGGCCAAGGAACCTATACAAGTCAACGAATGTTTACGGATCAGGAGTGGGACCAACTCACTCATGTTGTGTCGTACTGGTCAACAGTGAATGAAAAGTTGAATGGCTTGAGATTAATCCGAACGAGCGAGGGAGATACTGCCCAGCAGCACTGAGGGAAGAGAGCTCATACCACCATCAGCGTACTTGAATGATGGACAGTTGGGCCTTGTTTGTTGGGTCCTGTGGGTTGCATGGTTGATGATAGTTGTTGATGGTTGCTGCGTCGGTAACAGTCGTGGCGTTAAATCCCTAACTGGATGTGAAGCCAGATCGGCGAGTCACAGTCTTGTAAACCCTTTAGTTGGGCCCAGGGCGGACAACTCGACATCATGACGGATACGAAAGATGAGGAGATGGTGGAATCTCGAGGAGGTGTGAAGAGCTGCTCCGGCCGGCCGGAGCCCGGCCGCGTTTCCGGGACGCGGGAAGTGTCGATTAAATAAATGGTTATGTACTCCTCCAAGGCCTCTCACACTGCAACTGGCCATCATGTCCTTCATCAAGTCTACGGAGACTACGACATTAAGATCTTGCAGCACTGGCACACGTTGGCAATATACGATCGACGATCATCATTTACTTATTTACATTGCGATGCACACAATAACGTGGATCCGAGTCGTGCGCATACTAACAGCACGTGGAAGGCATTCCTCTGCCAGTGACACTGCGCCGCGCATGTCGTGGCGTAGCATCACAATGAGTACTGGTGTGAGCCCATGCCGCTTGCTCCGAGTCAATTCACTGCAGCGGTTCCTTACTGTGGGCTCATCCCACACATGTGATGTCACGTCAAATTCCCTCTTTTCCCATGACGCAAAACACAGTTGCGGCATTTCATTCTCGCGAAGCGTCTGACATCTCCGAGAAGGACGTTTGATATACATTCTTTCCCCATCGCTTCGGGCCCACGCTGACATCGTGATATACCGGTCCTGCGTGCGGGCCTGGGCGCCTTGAGTTACAGTGTTGGTGTCAGGTCCGGGTGCCTACCATTATCCCCCCTCGAGCCTTGCCTCGTAGCCAATTTGTTGTCATCCACCGTGTCCAGGGTTCTGCATCGTTGGATCTATCCGTCTATCATGCTCATGTCGGATTGGATTCTGAGAAAGATGGTCGACCGCACGGAAAGGTCATAATGACAGACTCACAACTCGACATTCGGCGTAATACCACAGGGCATTGGTTCGGTTTAGGGGAGCACCCTCACAATAGCCCATTACTCATGTTTGCACAAGTACCCCGACTCTTAGCATGCAGGAACCGATATCGCCTGCAATTCCAACGCCGTACAACCCGTTTTATTACAAAAAGGAAGGAAATACACACCTCCAGCCATGCCTCAGCTCGAGGGATTGTTCGTACTACCACATGTCCTCGTAGACGATGAACCCTCAGTTCGACTCTCCCGTTTCGCAAGTGGGACAAACGCTCTCTCGTGTCCAGCTTCGATGTCCTCCAAAAAACCTGGCAAGATTGTGGCGTCACGACCAACTACGTAGTCGACGAGAGATCAATCGTCACGTACTTTGTTTCGCCCTGCCCGAGGTCGTACGGTCCAACTCAAGCGTATCGCTTGCCGGCCTGTTCCTATCCCTATTTTCCACATTCGAAAACCGCTTCGCCTCCTCCGAGCTCCGTCGATTCTCCTTGCCCGCCCACACACTCGCGAAAACGACACCATACACAGACAACATCCCGTTCACGTAGATCACATCGCCCACCAAGGGGCCCCCGCCGACACAAAAGATAATGATGAGCTGCACGATCGAGAAGAGGGTCGGGATGACAAAGTTGGAGAGCGCAATGCGGAAGAGGCAGCGTAGGCGTTCAGCGATCGTCGCTTGTGCAGATCATGTTGAATACCAGGAGGAAACAAAGACGACGATTGCTTACAGCGTGCGACGAGGCTATCATCGTTGAAACATGCCCTAGTTGTCCCCCAGCCGCCAATAGTCCGAAGAAACATGATGGATGCGTAGCTAGAGGAATCAGCATCAGCGTTTATCCTGCCGGCAAATGATGAAACAAGGACCTATTGTCCACGATCTGAGCTACCCACTCGATCTTCAGGTATGGCATTGCAAAGTACGCTTTCAGAGCGTCCATGCCACACTCTTTCGCGAGGTCGGTTGCAACAGCTAGAAAGATGATGACGTTGGTCATCCGAACGACCTTGAGCAGGATAGGCAGACCCGATATGAGTGCAAACCGCCTGGGTCCAATTCGACTGAGGGGATACACAGAAATCAGGCGCAGAAGTAAAATGAGATCGACGAGCATGGACTGAAAGATGCCGGTGATGCCGCTCGCGATCCATAGCTGAACCGCGTTTATGAGGCTAGAGCCCAAACATCAATGTTGAACAAGCGCACCAACGGCGATATCGGTTCCTGAGGTGACAGTATAAGATGAACCTATTGATACATTAATTTCTCCTTGAGGCGGAGTCAAAACGGTTCATGGGCTTACCCCCGCAATGTCCGCCAACACCCCGATAGAAAAAACCATCGCAATGGCAAGAACATTGAGGATAAATATAGGCTGTCGACGACTGTGTGGCGTAGAATAGTAAAACAACGCGATGAACAGCGGGACGAGGAAAGTCAACAAAGTATGTGTAGCTAGAAGCGATTGCAACACCGGGCGCAGAGCGGCAGTGTCGCTTGCGATCATCGCGATTGGCATGTACAAGTTGGAACGAGCTATCCGCTGTTGTTATATTGTATCAGAGAAATACGAGGATGCACGTCCTATTTCGTTCGGCGGGGTCTCCCAGAAGGAGTCTCGTATACACACTCAGCTATCTGGCGCTGCACCAAGAAAAGGGTCTCAAGATCAGCTGCAAACTCGGTCAAGAAGATAACCTTACTTACACCCCGAAAACTGAGGCGACGCTACTAGACGGAGAGGCATCCAGAAGGGAGGGGGAATCTCGTTTTTGAGTGTTGATGCCAGCTATTTGACCTCGGGTAGTCTGACATCGGGGCAGGACGAGAGCTGTCACCAAATGGGGTCGAGGTCATCCTAGCGAGATTGATTTAAAATGATCGTTCAACGGAATAACCCCAATAGGGCCTTGAGGACGCACGCCCGAAGTTGAACGCCTGACTTGCGTCGAACGTCGCGCTTACCAAACCTTGATACGCGTTGCGCCTACAAGTCAATCAGTGAAAGGCGCGGGAAGACGAGCGCCGGGGGGTTTTCTGGATCCCGTTGTGGAGAAAATAACATGCTCTGGTGGACACCACGAACGCGCATACACACCTGTCCATAGTTCCGATCCTTCTTCCAGAGAGGCTCTCAAACGATGCCTTCAGTACTTGAACCAGCTGGCAAGTTGAATACATTCTGGAATCTGCGCAAGTCTTCTTGGACGTCGTATGAAAAAAGCCTTACTTGTTACTTCCTGGACAGCGCTTCTCTTCATTGCCTAGTTGCACCGCTTGACTGCTTAAAATTTTCTCCAAAAGAGTGCACAGGTCCTGGTACACTGTACCTGGGATTCTGGCCATGTGCAGCGACGCTTCGAAGGAGATAACGCGTGTCAGGGACTCAGGCCCCGGCGGAATCCGACCTCACAGCCTCCGAACGGTCCACACGGTCCGTGACAGCAACGGCGACGTGCCAACGCGTGCTGGCAACCGATACGAGCCTCGGCATTTAATGGTGTTGCCAGCGCTGTCATTGACACGACGCCGATGATTGATGGTAAGGTTGGCGTGCTTCGATTGCTTCTGTACACGGATTCGTCTTCGTTATGGAGCATCTGGCGTAAGCACGTGCTATCAAGCAAACAGAGTATTTGTGCTAACCGAAGTCTCCTGAATCAATTTGGAAGTCAGAGAAGCCTTGCCAGGGGTATGTCGATGAACTTGACTGTCAGCAAACTTGCAAACGCCAGGCGGTCCGCGGATCTTCGGCTAATCACGAAAAACGTTTGTCATACTGATGCTATTAGGCTCTGTCAAGCGTTCACATGCTTCCAACCGACAGTCTCAGTGCGCGCCGCTGCCACTGCCATTGCTTGACACGGACCATTAAGGACCCGAGAAGTTGGATCAATGCCGATGGACTAGCACCCACTCCACAGTGTCGCACTTGCGATTTCTGTGATGTCGTTGAAAAGCTTCTCGCTGGCAGCACGTCAGTTTCTTAATGTTTCTTGTCAGGCGAAGTTTGGGCCCTTTCCCGGTCCAGTGTACTTTCGACTCGGTCAAGCCCTGGGGGATTGTGGACTCGTACTGAAGGTTATTCAACATCCCACTACAAACCCCCACTGTGACTACGTCCCTGCTTGAAACCGGAAAACAAATGGACTCTCAGCTGTTCAGAAAGTCACCTGTCCGGCATACACACGCAAATCAAGAATGCTATAACCGATGTACCACACTCAATCCATAATTGTTACAACAAATGCGTATCCTGAACTATTTTCACAGCTACAGCGCGAAAACGGTACTTGCTTTTCTCCTGTACACTTCGTCACTACTTACTCGTAAATGTTGATGGAAGCAAATTGGAAGTATGCATCAGTGAAGGCGGTTGGGTTGTCTGCAAACGGTTAGGGTTAGCGGACGTGAAATGGACCGAGTGACTCACTGTCCACATAGTCTGGAGGGAGGGGAAACCATGAACTTCAGTTTGTCGGGTCGAGAGAAATAAAACTACGTACCAACGCAATCCGACGGACACCCGGAGGCAGCATAAACACTCGAGCTACCAGCCCAGTCTCCGCCTCCGTGGATCTCAATCTTTTGAGTTCGCAAGAGAATATATAAGGGACTCACAAAAAGTAAGGTTGATAATGATGTTGTTGGCATCAAAGTGGGTTTCCAAGTCACAATTTGTGTTTGGGAAGTATGCAGCGGGCGTTCCCTGCAAGCAACGCCTTTAAGGAATGCCAGGGAAGAATAAGAGGCGCCATGACACACCCAGTTGCTCGTATTAATATTGGCGGCACCACTGGTGGCATCCTGAGGGGCCGATGTATCACCGCGTTCCCAGAACCAGATACTGATGTAGGTGTCTGTGCGTTCAATGGCATACCTGGGTTTTCTGAGACGGTTTATTAATTTGCGATACCAAAACGCTTACCAACCACCACCAATGCTGTTAAAACTGGGCCCAAAGCTGTTATGGTCCTCAGTCAACTGTACCCCACACCCCTGATTGCCGTTGACTGGCGACACTAAGTTAAGGTTCAGACGAGGGGCTCGATAACCACATACCCGTTGTATCACAGTCTGTAGAAATAGTCGTCCTACATTATGTTGAGAAATCAGCCTTAAATCATGTGCATTTCCCTTACCCGAGTTGCGCAACACCAGAAGCGGGAATCGAGCAATCTAGAGCGATTGACGGTTACTCGACGTCAGTAGTACTTAACAGATCTACTGACCAGGACTCGTATGGAGGGTCGATTGATTCGGTTCTACGTTATTCACGCCCTCAACGATATCGACTTCACCCTGAATGGAAATTTGTGAGCTCAGGCTGCTTTCTGTAACGTGGAGAAGACGTACTCCATCGGGCCAGTTGGACTCGTTAGTCTCCCAGACGGCCTGGGTAGATCCGATTGTCAGCTCCACTTGCTCATATGCGTACCTGCGACACGGTAGCAAAACTCACAGGCCACGTGCTTTGAGCGTCAATCAAAGACGCAAAATAAGAATGGAAACGCAGTACTGGAATGACACTTACCCGCATCCTTGTGGCATGTGTAGGACGTCGAACCTGAAGGGGACCAAAAAGTTACCCGAATGCGACAAATATGGAACATGCGGTCATAGGTACTCACACTGCTACGTGGGTTGTGTATTGATTATTGGAACGGATCCGAACGGAATTCCGTCCCGGCCCGCTGGACGAGAGGACGGTAGTGTCGTCTGCACGCATGATAAAACTGTTGCTTGTAGCATACGTGAGGTTCAAGCTCTGAGCCGTTGCCTCGTCGACGTAGTTCCTGGCACAGAGGACATCAGCAATCCATCAAGAATTAGCATAGCATTACTTACACGCGGCCGTTGGTGGGATCGGCGATAGCCTCGAAGTTGAAAGTGTTGTAAAAGCCCTCGCCAACGACGCTGTCACTGAGACTGTAGGTCGCGCCCGCCAACGCGGGTGCAACGAGAGACGCGAGGACAAGGCCACCGTTCGTGGTCAAGAACTTCATAGAGACCACGGGTCTGTGCTAAGAAGGGGAAAGGAGGATAATTGTGATGTATGTCCATTCATCGCATTTATGAGCCTCGAGAGTCGATGAAGGCCACCGATATAGCGATGATGTGGTCACGGTGATTCCGGGCGAGATGTACCATGCGGTGCAAGATCAGCTTTCCATCTGGGCATGACTGGATGAGATCCGCGCCACCATAGCTTCGTTCTTCCAAGAACTGACAAAGGGTTGTTAGTATTGTGGTAGACCTCCCCCGGCTTGTGTTTCCTCCGATGGAGTGGGGAGAAAAGAATGCGCTCGCCGTTCCGCAAGTATTTGCAGGAAAACATTGAGCTTTCCCGAAAAGGTATGCCTACAGACCATTGCACGCACGACAGGTTATGCATAAAAGGACTCACCATTCAAAGACTTACCAATTACCCACAATCAAGGCACGCGACTTCTGCACCGGTGAGAAGAGAAGTGTGACATTCTTCGAATAGGCGCGCATCTAAGTTATGTTCGGAACATTAGGTCATCGTGCAGGCCCCGGTGACCACAACTGCATATGCAACGCGCCGCCAGTTTCTCATTCATGTATCTATAGTGGGGTCACATGGACACAAAGAGTGTCCCCGTGTAGAGCACACTCACTGAAAACTATGGAATTTAGAACCCGGATCTGTCAGACAGATACAACGAACGAGATTGCCTAGCAGTGCCCTTTGTACAGTTGTACTGTGACACTTGTGCACGCCGTGTCCGGCATAGGCCACGGGGCTGGGGCCGAACAAACGAACATGGAGCTGAGAGACTCATACGGAAAGTATCAGGCCGCCTTTGATATACGTATTGCTTGGATTGTTCGCCCGGCAGACCTAAGTAGAACAAGGACCGCCGCTTCAGTAAAGCTTCGTCCTCACTGGTGAAAAAAGTGAACCACAAGAACATCCCGATTATATTCGCTAATGCTCACCTGGACCGTGTGGAGGCGGAAATGGTACGTATCATCCTTGATGAGAGAGATTCGATCATTCAATGGTCCTGTTCAGTATTACCAAGATTTGGGGATTGATTCAATGCGTGGGAACCCGTGGTCACTGCAAGGCGTCGAAAATAGTATAACCCAGGGGGAAAAACATCCTTGAAGCACTCCACGGTTGTCAATATGCAAGATATCCCTGATTTCCTACTAGTACTATGGCTCACACCGATGAATGTGATGCGCCGCAAAGCCCATGTGTAAGCACGTTGGCTTGCCTAGGTCTAGTAACCAGTACATAAACATACCGTGGATCCGTGATACTGAGTGGCAGTCACTCAGTACTTCTGCCTTTTGCTGTAACGATTACGCACGGCGGTCTGATGTCAGGGGTCTCTTACGAAAGGGCCTTGATGGATCCACCTAAATAATCGTAAGTCTGATAAGCTGGTAGAACACTCGTGCTCACCTCACCCTTCGATTGTCTTCCATTTTGGTGAACACTGAGCCACTTCTGCGGATCCCAAGGTTGTCTAGTATTTTACCCACATCCGATCTCTCGTTGCCGGCAAGTTGATATCGAGCTTTAAGCCAAGTTTTTTTTGACTCATATGGATAAACAGGGACCTCGGGTAAGTATGGGAAAACATCAAAGACGTTCCCGCCGTATGGATTGTCATAATGTTTAATACTCTGTCAGTTGCGAATGGCTCACGCCGCATACACACGGTACGCTACCGAGCGGTCTTCCTCACGTTAGGGCCAGCATTGTCACCCACTTCTCATCATCGACCTAGCTCGTATATCGACACCATCACCTCGTCGCTCTACACGAGAGGTTTCGTCTCGACTCTCTGAGATGTCTGGTAATATTACCATTCACCCACACCCACTTCCCTCGGGGACAAATTCTCTTGCTCTTATCCGCCCTTGCCTCCAAACTCTCATGATTGGACACACATTCTTAGTTCTCCTCGTCCCTCTTCTGGTTGCGTTGTTCTACTACTCCACCCCTTACAGTCGCCGCAAACCTATCTTTATCCTCAATGTCCTTGCGATCATATTAGCTTTTGCTGCGGGGGTATTTGCTGATGCTCTGAACGTAAGTGTCACAAGTTGAGTTCATAACCATGTAAAGTGACTAGCACTCACAGATTCATCACATACTTTCGCCGCAAAATACGGGGTCCGCACGGGTACGCTCTTCGAACACTAATTCCAGCAACCAAGCCTCATGGATAGGGTGCAGATACAGATAACCATTGGATTTATCGGTAACTTCCAGTCGATGTTGGTGGACGCTATTCTGCTTGTTCGCCTTATCACAGTACATCCCCTCAGTCGTATTGGCTTTATGCGGTTCGCGCTCCTCACGTCCCTTCCGATAATACTGAAGGTCGCTCGCCTAGTCAACGTGGTTTTGTACATTAATCAACTCAGTCATATGGCCACCGGTCCAGATGCGCTTGAAAAAGTTAGCTCCGCATGGCTCACTTTACCATATATGAAGATTGAATGGATAGCTCAAGTGGTAGATAACAGGTCAAAAACCCTGCTCCTGGCCCCAATGCACAAGTTCTCAAAAATTCTCTGCCCCACAGTTATGCATCCATCGCGTTCATCTGGACTATTCGGAACTTCAAAACTGACACCATGCCGGATGGTCTCGCGAGTACCACAATCCGTCAATGTGATCAATCTCTACGCCTCATCACTACAACAGCCCATTTAATTTATCTTTCATAGCATCTTTCGCGGAGCGCATACAGATCCTCTCCAACTTTGCACTTTCAAACTTTATCATCCCAACCTTCATCTCGATCGTGCAGGTCGTATTGATTTTCCGCACCGGAGCCTCCGACCCGTTCATCTTGAATGACATCGCATTAGTCAACGCCAGAGTCTCTGTTTTTGGCGTGGTGTTTGCCACCGTGTGGGCAGGAAAAACACATCGGCAGGACTTGGAGGCAAAAGAGTTCCGGAACCCTTTGTTTATGGAACGCGAACAGCGACGTACACACGGATTGGGCGGATGGATGGATGGCTCGCATCCGCCCATCACCCTTGCAACCATCGAGCGCTCTCATAGCGATAACATGAGTTCCACCTCTGAAAAGGATTTGGGTAACCAAGGTATTGGTTTACTTTCGTTGTGGCGTTGATCTTATTGTTCTCGACCCCAGACGATGACATCGTTGAAGGACGTGATGTCGCTTTACTCCCGGAGCACGCGAAGGAAAATGGCTCTGCATGCCAAGATCTACGAACCGGCGAAACATACGTCTAATGCCGCGACAGGAGAAGTCATGCGACTGAGAGATCACCAAGCCGTGTCGGGACTGATCGTAACCTCGTGAAGATGTAGTCGCTGGTGAGACGTGGCTGGGACTCTGGGAGTGTGTATCGGTGCTAGGAGGTACTGAGAGCAACTGAGAAACCTAAAATGGCCTAAAATGGCGCAGCACTCCGAGTCCTAGTTTGGAAACGAAAAACCTGACTTGCAGGCAGTCGAGTAGAGGGCCTGAAATTGAAAAAGGATGCCCACTGGCTGGATTGAACAACCGACCTCATCATAATCGATTTTACAAGTGACGCGCTCTACCACTGAGCTAAGCGGGCCTGACAGGATGTCGGGAGATTGAAGTAATCGGATCCGACGTACTTTGAGCAACATGATCTTCAACAGTCGCGTCAATACCAAGTATGGTACAAAAAAGAAGTCTGTTAGCCAAGGCGGCTCTTCTAGTGCTACAACTATAGTGTCTGTTATCGGGCTCTTCCGAAGCTGTGAACTACATACTTATTAGTACACTTGACTTTTCCCAGTCTTTCGTACAAAAACCAAAACAGATATGATCTGCATCACGATGAAGGCAATCAGAAATGAAAGTGCCGCACCGCGGCCCTTGAACGATGTCGACGAGGATTGTATGCTCGTTTGGATGGACGTTGCGACAGACGTAATGACTGCGCTCCCAAGTAGAAGTGCACAGTTGAACACCGCTCCAACTGTACCTGCCACATCGGGTGGGGTTGCGGCGAAAATGGCGATGCTAGGGCAGGGTTAAGTAAGAGGAGGTGGGAGCAGTTGGCTGGCTCACTTGGCAGTAGTAAACACGGCGGTTGTTCCCGAAGTTCCAAGGACGAACCCAGGGAATGCGATGGGCCAATAACGGTTTGGATCGTTCGCGAAGGGGAGAAGGGTCGTTCCGGCCATCATAAAGCACAGACCCCCGAGAAGAATGTGTTTGGATTGGGACCTCCGTTGAAGCATACTTGGTAACACTGTTATAATACCTGAGACCAGCCCTATGGAAAGGCTAGGGAATTACCGAGTAGTGATAACTATAAGTTGCAAGAGCGACGGAAAATGAAACGCACAAGTGAATGCAAGAGTTGATGACACTCCAGTTTTGCACTTCTTGCCAGTACCACGCGAACATCAAGTATATGGTGCCCCACCATGCATAAGGGAGCAGAGCAAGAACGGCAAGTGGCGCAAAGTTTGGATAGAACCAAAGGCGCGGAGGGCTGATTTAAAGGGGATGAGTACATGTCCTGAACTGGAAATACAAGAAGAGTACACACAGCGCGGCGCGATCCTCTGAAATTCGTGCTTCCCAAACAAAAAACGAACCTAAAAGCAGGATGGACAAGAAAAGTGGGACCAATGCGGTGGCTGTCTTCCATCCATTTGTTGACCCGGACGTCACTGCAAAGATAAAAAGCACTAATGCGGCTTTGTATTTTTTAGCAAGGCAACGCTATAAGGCTTCGTTAACGCTCACCAATGAGCAACGAGCACCCGGATATGTCCAATCTCCGAAACTGTTCCAGCCGGTCAGGTTTGTTCTGAGAATGATGCGGTCGTGGGATAAGGAATGTGCAAGGAACCGCGATGAGTAATGCTAAAATGGCCTCAACGTAGAAGACCCAGGGCCAGGCCACATAGGATACGACCAACGCTCCGACGATTACACCAAGGACTGTTAGGGGATAAGAGTCAGGACAGCGATGAATGTGCTAGGAGAGACCCACGATTTGCAACCACTGCAGAGCCTGCAAATGCACTAACGGCCTTCGCCTGTACTATCGGGTCGGGAAAGGTATGGATCAACATGTGAAGTGACGACGGGATAGTCAGAGCAGCGCCTGCTCGCATCAATAGGTCAATAAGTTGGGGATGCAATCCCATAAGGTGTAAGTGCTGACCGATGCCAGACAGGGCTCGAAGAACAAGAATTACAATATCATCGCGCGCAAACCCGATGCCAAGAGACAAAAATCCGACAAGATACATGCCACTTAGCATGATAACCTCTGTGAAATTTATCATTGAAAGACCCAGGTAGTATGGAGGCACCGTACTAGGGTTGTAAATGTCGCTCATCCGACCGCTCTGCGCCACGGAGAATGAGTGGGTGAAGGGAGCAAGAACGAACGTGCCTCACAATAAGTAGGAGCGCCGCAAAAGTGAGCTGGTAAGCGCTGTAGAGCCATACAGACTGATTGTTGCTTAGTCCTGTACTTGTAGCAATCACTGGGATCGCTGAAAATAATGTTGAAGTGTTGAAAGTTTCGAGAAATTGAGCAAGACAGAAGAGCGAAAGAAGGACTATCTTGCGCGCGCTGGATAGATCAGCTAAAGGTTGTTTCGCTGGTTTGGTGTCCATGTGGAATGGCGAAACGATGCTCAAACAGAGGACTGACACCATAAATAAGCCATCCCCCGACGCGATCGCCATGACTGGGTTCCAACGAGAGTTCAAGGGAGTTCGGATAGGACAAGAGCGTCAAGCTCTCAGGTGAGTCCCAATGTCTGAATCCGACTTCACCTAGCTATACATGGGTCCCTGAACGTTATGCCATCAGTTTCAGTGGCCACAACACCACCGTAGCAAGGTATGGCGACAGTCACCGCGTGTTGCAGAGACTAAACCAGTAGGTCTGATTACAAGACACGTGCGAGTCAGGCCTCAGATGCAATTGGCATGCTGTGCTCCAAGTCCAGTAGGCTGTAGCTGTCAGACAGTCCGCACGAGTCGGGATGGGTGCCGCTCCACGAGGGCGAGATATGAGAGTTCCCTTGTTTCTAGAGGTGTACGTGTCAAAGAGTATTGGCATAAGTTAGGTTATGAAACGACAAGCCGCCACAAGATGAGTTGGCAAAGTGACGAGTTTGCCACGTGGTTGGACTAGAAGAACATTCAAACTCGCGCTCTGATCTGTGGTCAGCAGGGTGCTTACGTGTAACCAGGTCGGAGACAGGGCTTCATTCATCCAACGTTTCACTCAGGCGTGGCACTCCTATATTACACTCCGCAATTTGCTTCCACTCACCTCAACTTCTACGCTATCGCGGATTAGTTGCACAAGCACCGTGTACATCGTCACTACCTGGAAGAGTATAACTCAGGTTGCCTTGATTTTGCCGACGGACGCCCGACTCCAGCGCTAATGGGTGGCTAAGACTCGGACACTAGCCCGACTACTACAGAATACAAAATTATAAACAGAGATCTGATCATATCCATTCAAGGCTGAATCCCTACTCAGAAGATGTCCAATTTGGTTACTGATCGTCCACGCAGTTGAGCAGTGTCATGCAAGTTCTCCCCCAGATTTTCTCCGCCAAAGACGAACACGTGGTAACCATTGTCTCAAGTTCCTGACCTCGTGGCAATGATGCCAGCAAGGTGAATTGTAGCTATGCCCTGACCCCTGGCACATGGTTCACAATAAAACTGTATCGATTGTCAGGCACGTGTGTTTGCGTAGATCAATTGCACTACATAACCAAGTTCGAAGTAATCGGTCATATAACTTCAACTCTTCTAATTGAGTACCGCGTCTGGGCCCACCTAAAATACGTGTCTACCCTCATTCTACGCGTAACCCTAGGAGGCGAGATGCGGGAGGGAACTCGGGTCCAGCATGTAGCTGTGGCTCAGTTTGAGGTACCGTAGATCATAAAGGCGTCCCAACGTTTCACTCCAAAACACCGACGGGTATGGAGGAGTGATGAGGTGCACGCTCTGAACCTTCGTCAAGGGTACGAGGCAACAAACGTCGCTTGCGATACGATCCCTATCGCGCGTCGTCATCGATTGGCCAAAACGGATGGTGACCTGGAGAGGGGTGTTGCAACTCAACCCTCCTTGTGTTGTGGAAATGGAAATATCGCACCCCGATGTGTAAAAAGTGAGTGCCGTCATGCCCCTCATGAGTTGGATGACTGACGACGATATTGTCGGAGCAGGTGATGCCTGGTCTTTGGACATGCCGAACCGTCGTGCAAAGGACGAAGAGAGCAGCATGTAATCGTCAGGGGAGGAACTATCTTCGGAAAAGCAATCTAGCTTGACTTCCGCCTTCAACGGGATGTCTACGCAAGACAGTATTGCGATGACCGCTGAATGAAGACCCACGATCGAGAGGCGAGAAAGACGAGGTAAACTGAACTTCTGGAAGGTATGAAACGCCTCGCTGGAGAGGAACCTGGCGGCGCTGGAAAGGGCATCATGGAGATCTAGGTGTGTGAGTTCTTGCATACACCTCAGCGTGGCCAAGAACTCCTGCGATGATTGCTGAAATTCGTCCGGGGTATGGCGCAGACTAAGTTTTGTCAAACCCGCCAACTTGAATGAATGCCATGGCACCGGACAGCTCGTGAGGATGAGTGTACGAAGAGCTGGTGTGTCTCCATCAAAAAGTTTCGAGGACCACCCGTCAGGTTGGTTCACCACTGAGATTTCCAAGACTCGCAGGCGAAGAGCGGGAGAGGAAAAGTTGGAAACGAACTGGTAGCCGCTAACACTGCACGCAAATGGAATGTGGAGGCGGAGCTCTTCGACGTGTTCCATATAGTTCGTTACTTGCTCCACAAAGCACAACCCCTGAAGTGCGTCGTCCTGCGGATGCAGCTTCAGGTGTAGCTTCAATGGAGCTTGCTTCGATCTGGCCAACAACTCGTCGGTCCAGCGTGGCGAAATCATAAACAGGTAGGTCCAGAGAGGTGGGCAATTCAGAGCGACGCTGCGCCAATAGCGGCAGACGTACGAAACGTTGACCCAGTCCGGTACGCTCTGCATGGGACGACCGTTGTTCTCGGTATGGTAGTCGCGGGCGTAATGAATGAATATATCTTCAAGGATCTCGGTTGGAAGGCGAAAACGGAAGAAAGGGAAGTTTCTTTGGATGTGAGGGTCGAACAATACGGGGATTTGTACAGACGGCTCTCCACCCACGTACATCATGAACCTGCTTTTTCCCAACGCTAGATGCGGGAAGCGGAAGTTCATCATCTCGTCCTAGATTTGCCAATGAGAACACCCGAAAGTAAAGTTAGTACCTCGCCATTATAACAAGCACCGGACGACGTACGGAGGTCACAGACTTCGAGACAGCGTGTGGCAAGTGTTCGAAAAAAACTTCAAGCCCCTTTCTCCACCTCGGCACCTTCGGATCCTTAATAACACGTACAAATATGACAATGAGTCCGAGTCGTACCGACTGAGATTCCCTAATGTGCCCGTGAAAGAGCAACAAGGGAATGAAACTATTCCCACACCTTGTAAGTACAGGCCGCAAGGACCAACTGATTTGCACAAGCCGCTGGTGCACCAGCCCTGAGAACCATTTTGCCTCCATCCATGGCCAGTGACTACGCCACCGCGGTCGGGCTTGTTAATGAGCACAGCTTTTCCACCACAGTACGAACCGCCACACAACATGGACGGCTTGTCACGTCTAATCAAACATACCCCGCGTGTCATCTTGTTACTTTGACCCATCAACGTCTCGACGACCGACGCGAACTCGAGGGCGCCCTGTGACCACTCGTTGTGACACATCGGTACCATGCATTGCAGATGGCATACTTGTCGGAATGACAGCAAATCGATACTCGGTGACGTTTCGACCGATGTGTATATGTTTGCCCCTCGTGCGATCTTGACTACATGCACGTTTCCTCACGGGATGTGGAGGTCGAGTATGCATATGGCTTTCGAAGTTCAATACTCAGTACTCATTCATCGACTGAGGGAATATGTAGACGATGAAGGAGGGATCGTGAGATTATCTAAGCTCAACGATGATCATGATCGATGACTCGGAGATCAGGGTGAGATATATTGGCTAGGTGCTGGCATATATACTCTAAAAAATCCACAGCAACCGGTCCCGACCTCGAGTGATGTTGAAGTCGCGTCCAATCTAGCTTGTGCATTACAAGCTGCATGTCCTGCACTAGTCTTCAAGTTGGAAACCATTTTTACCCGTAACATCTATGACTAGTGGTTACAATTCCATCATTCCATCATCTTCCGTAAGAGCACATCACATAACGTACACGCCCAAGTGAGTCTGAGTGCCGGTGGACGTGGGACGGAAAATGTGGACACAATAAATAAAATACGTAGTGTGACCAGTGGTGTGACATGTGTGGCATGACGCGGGCAACGTCCACAGGACATCAGACGCTGGATGTGGCACGGCGGGGCGGGTGGGAAAACTGAAGTAAGGCAGCAAAAAAAAAGTGCAATC